>OOFC01015898.1:0-18133 GCA_900323345.1 Pseudochromis fuscus | reverse complement strand
GAAAAATAAAAAAAAAAAAAAAAAAAAAAAAGACCACACACAAACAGAGAAAGCGCATCATGCACACCAAGCGTTTAAAAACCTCTACCGACAATGCAAACAATGCCAATTAGATGAGATAGCAGGGGAGTAATTATGCAGAAATGGCCAGCAGTGTGATGTTACCATAACACTTAAACACAGGTAACAGGAGGTAGAACACGCGGCCATTTCCACACAATTACACGGGTGTCACGCGAATATGGCCGAGCCTCCTGCTTGGATTAAGGAATACACGCCTACAAGGAGTCACACCCAACGCTCTGCTATCAAAAAAAGTGCATCCAAATTTACATGTTGTGAGACCAGCACCGATAAGAACAATATTGACATCATAACAGTAAATATCAAGTACGTGATTTTTCAGAATGCCCCACGAACACAGTCAGTCGGATTTCTAGTTGCTTTACAGGTAAATGAGTAAAAAGGGAAAACGTAGAGAGAGGGAGAGAGAGGGAGAGAAAAGATCCTCAAAATGTTGAAGCATCTTTTTGTTTTTAGCATAACTTAAAAAAAAAAAAAAAAAAAAAAAGCTTTGTGGACCAGTCAAGTGAGGATTTAAGGTGGTTTACAGTGAAGACTTCTAGCACCTAGAATCAACATGTCCCCATTGTGCTTCCATATCATTTTGAATATTATTCATGTAAAAGTTTGTAATCTTGTTTGGCTAGGAAAGATTGTGTGTTACAAAGGATACACCCCAATTTTTTTTTAGGCTATAAAAATCTACAACGATACAAATGACCACATAAGTACTTCATCCCGTTAGAAAGGCATGAAGACGCCGATAAGCACTAAGAAACGCTACTAAATGCAATATGCTAATAAAAAAAACAACATAAAAAGCCCTGATTATCTATCTACCTCTAGGAAATGACCCAAATTCATGTGAGACG
Source organism: Pseudochromis fuscus (assembly GCA_900323345.1). Lineage (NCBI taxonomy): Eukaryota > Metazoa > Chordata > Actinopteri > Pseudochromidae > Pseudochromis > Pseudochromis fuscus. Next base: position 17,198 of record OOFC01015898.1, on the reverse strand, counting down.
ACACCCCACTGCTAAATCTCTGTTAAAAACGATGCATAGTTAGAAAACAGACTACTCACCTCCGAACATTCGCCAGCTTAACTTAGTAGTAAAACTCAGGTGGGATGTTATTATTATGTAATAATGTTATTAGTAAGACTGTCATAGTCTTAGAAGGCAAGAGAATATTTGCATTTAAAATCTGTATACAAATAGACAGTGTTAATTTAGACTACATGTGGGCCAGTCTTTTTAAAAAAAAATCTCTACATGTTGTCAGCAGCCTCTACTGAAAGCTTATTCAAAATATACCTCATTACCAACATCGCTATAGAAGTATAAAGACTAACAAAAAGTCATTTTGCATAAACCCCAAGCTTTTGTGCGACGACTGCTCCTGATTCCAGGAGCAAACACTTTATTAAAAAGGAGGATCTTTGAGGGTAATTTCGATCTTAAAAAACAAAAATCAACGTTGCAGCTTTTCACTCCACTGTACCGGAACGCCTGGATATCGAGAAGCCACACAAATATCCCGCTCCGACAACGACACTGCAGGAAACACTATCCTGCTGCTATATACATTTAAAAGAGAAGGGTTGATGTGTATAAAGGAAGAAATAAACAGTTATCACAGATGCCTAAATGTCTGAAACATGAGTCAGCTACATGCATATTCATCGCAAAAGAAAAAAGAAATGATTGAAATTAGAAACGGACTATAAAAACCAGAAGGGGGGGATTTCATTATGTTCCCCTCCATGCTGAGTTCTACATGATGCGTCATTAACACGGCTCAGAATACATTAGAAAGGTGTCCTTGATGGGAACCAGTCCCAATACACTACTTCTCGCTGTGAGAATTACTGGTGCAACTTTATCAGTTCAGACTAAAGAGTGGGGCAGAGAAGGATCAAGTAACAATTGGTGGGTTTTTTTAAATCTCTATCTCAACACTACAAGTCTGGATCTAGATTAAACTAAGTGTTGGTTGAAGGGTTGAACAAATCTGATGCAAGGAATCCATTAGTTGTCACCAGATGTGGCATACAATGGTCATCTGTGTTGATCAAACACTTAAAAAAAAAAATAATAATAACCCAGCGGATGTGGGCAAACTAGTTCATAGTTTTACAAATAAGTGACAACAGAAAGATGGTCTCAAATGGCACTTTTTTTAGCACATAGTGCCCTATGTGGAAAAAAAAAAACACAAATACAACCCTCAATATATTAAGTACTTTTGTCCTGATTGAAGTACCCATTCTGGTCAGTGCACTTTGCTTTGATTGGCTGATAAATAATGTTTGTCAGAGGACTAGATCATTAGGCATATAAACAGTGAATGGACCCCCCTCATCTTTTGATTTTTTCCTTCTCCCTTCAAGCACCAAGACCCTAACAAACAAAAACAAGAGGAGAAGGCTTCTTCTAAAATATAAACCACCGCACTGTATCGTGTCACTGCCCACTAGTTTAGAAATGGTAGATTTTTTTCTTTTTTAAATCAGTGTACAAACTTTACCATTTTCTTTCATACTTTGCAACATACAAATACAGATACACACTAATGCACAACATGTAAAAAAAAAAAAACAAAAAAAAAACTTTTCCAGCTCAATCCTCATGAAAGGGGGATTTCTTTTGCATCTTACAGTCTAATAGCTGGCTTGGTTTTGGTGTGTCTAAGAGCTGAAGTACAATTGTAGACGTGTGGGTGACTGACAGGTTTGTTTGGTAGGGAGATCACGATGTGAAACCACTGTGATGCTATCTACAGCTGACAGTAAGACAGCGACGGGTAGTGTGTTCCATCAGTGGGGTCTCACCCACGCCAACCTGGGGTTGTGTGCTCTCAGGCAAAGTACATGGTGCGCAGCGTGTCCTGGTGGATCTGGACGGCCTTGGCTAAGGCCTGGTGGTCCCGCCCGTTGCTCTGGCCTGATGTATGACTGCCCTCAGCACTGGAAAGGAAAAGACATTCCTTTATTAGTCCCACAATAACAGAATAAGCATCTACAAGAACCCAATGTGTAAAATTATACCCACAACACAGGAAATATCCAAGTCCTCACCTGTCATGCTCTTTGTCCACTAAGTGATAGCGAGCCCGGAAAGCCACCAAATGGGCGTAGTAGGCTGGTGCTGGGATGGAAACTGACCGGGTGCAGCGCACATAGGTGTGACAGAGCTGGTAGGTGAGGACCTGCAGTTCATCTGATGAGAAGTGGTTGTCGTCCCAGAGCACGTGGTAGTGAGACGGCCTGCTGGTTCCCTGAAGACAATGATTGAGGATTTGTCTCATGAAAGCGACTCACTACCTGCTATTCTTCTAAAATACAGGCACAAGACGGGCCCTTTGCTTCAGGAGTTGAAACGCAGAAGAACAAAAGTCCGTTCTTACCTGAATGCCAGCATGACTACAAAGGTAGAAGTCAAACTCTGATGGGTGAGTAATTTTGGTGTCCACTGTGGTGCCTGCAGGAATGTTGCCACTCTTTCCAACCTGTGAAAAATCCACACAATAAACGCTTCGTTGAGCCAGGATTGTACGAACTTCCTACAGGTGTTTCATTTTTAGAAAGAGGTGAACAAATACAAAGACAGATATAATTCTGTTTGTTCAACTAGCTGTAAAACTCTTCTCACGACACCCACCCTCTCGTTCCTGTCCATACAGAACAGTCTTGTGTGGTGCCTCTTCTGTACGACCACGAAGGTGATGCCGGGCTGGTAGTCCTTCTCCAGTTTGATGCAGGCCTCGCGGATCGCCAGAAGTTCATGCTGAAGAACCTGTGAAAAAATCTTTAAGAATAAGCTAAAACATTGTATACGAATATAATGAGAAAAATGATAAATATTTAACATGAACAAAGTTTATACTGATACAAACAGAGGTATTAACATTTACAGGAACCTCTGCCAGTGCAATTATTTTATTCAGAGTGGCACACATGCATAAATAAAACATTTTGTAGTTTATTTTGTCTGATAAATATCTCACCTGGTTGAACTGGCCCTCAGAAATGCCATCTCGATAGTAGATGATTCTGGTGGGCTTGAAGCGGGTGGACTTGTAGAACTGGATCAGCAGCTCCCTCACCATAGTGGCCAGGTCCTGGATGATGTCCTGTCGGTGCTGCTGCACCCGCACTGTGGCACAGTACCGGCTGGGATGAGCATCCATGCTACCAACCACCTAAAAAAGGAATAGCAGTTGTAAGCCAATCGACCTCAGATTGACAGTGTGATAAACTAAAAGGATGGTGAGTCCTAACTCTACTGCTCAGGTAGGTGAGCTCCTGTTGAACTAGGTTGTTACTGAAGTGCTGTTAAAGTGTAAAAGGAGCAGCTTTCATGCTGTGGTGTGAGGTTACTTACAGCAGCGATGGAAGGCTTCTTGCCATCTCCTGCAGGTGGATGAGTCACATCTGCACCGAGGAAGATCACCGGCTGCTGGAAAACCATCGGCCTGGAACAATGCAAACATGCAACATGCAACATTTTAAGTATTGGAAAATAACATATGTGATTATGAATATGATAAGCGTGGCTATTCTGTGATTGTGGCGAGTAGTTCCACTGACCGGCCCTGTGGGAGGAGGATGTTGTTGACGCCTCCCAGCTTGACGTTGATCTTCAGGCAGAGGTTGGAGAGCGTCTGAGGTGTTGTCTTTTGAACATTCTTCACCTGCACACACTGTGTGGCCATGCCGAGCACCGTGTCCCCGACACGTTTCACCTCAGCTACACAACACAACACAACAACAAGGAGACGTCAGCTATTTGAACATAATGAGGTGTAACACTGGTGTGTAGTGGTGGTGCTTCCTGCTCTGAATCCCATGAAGTGCACATGATTAATTTAGACATTAATAGATATTATGGGAATAACTGGGCTGACCGTACCGGTAATGTAAAGTGTAATACAGAGTGAGATGGAAAGCAAACAGGGCAGAGCAGACAAACATTCAGAGAGTTCAGCTTTCTTTAGTGTGTAGGTCTGTGTGGTAAATTACTGAAGCAGAATTAGAAGCAGTAAAACTTGTTCAGCAGGCAGTGAAGCACCAGGAAGGTTTAGATACACCCCAAATGGGTTATTTGGGGTGGAAAGGCTTCAGGCATGTCGCAAAATATATATGGAAATACTCATATGAAGAACAATTTATTCATTTTTTAAAAGTTAATGCAACAGTTCTTACTTCAGAGATTATTCTCAATGGCTGTGCAATGCAGGCTGTGTGAGTTTCCTATTAAATAAGAATTGGTTTCCAAACTAGTTGTGACTAGTTGTGATATCACAAATCACTGTGCACACCTTAATCACAGATTTCAGGAAGGCACAGAAGAATCTGGAAACAGCCTCTAAGTGTCAGACTGTTTGGTGCCATTAAGCTTTAATGTTAAAAGGGAGGAAAGATGGAGCAAAATATTCAGTCTGTCCCACTTTACATAAATGAACTCCTGAATTAATGCCTGATGTTAAAATCCTTCTTCATTTTTGATGATTTTACAATTTAGTTTAGCTGCCATGTGGGGATAACGGACTGTATGAATGGATTCCTTACCATAGACCGGCGTCTTTCCTGGTAAGATGACGACCACCAGCTGGAGGCCCTGGTAGGTGTACTTCAGGTGCCTGAACATGGGCTCCACGCTGTCAGCTCCCTGGGCGTACTTACAGAAGCAAGGCTGACCCTGGATGGGCATCCCTGCATCACGAGAGATCTTCCTCAGCTGATCTGTGAATGCTCTGAGAGGGGAAGAGGACACTGAGGTTCATCCACTGATATTTAGGCCATGAATAAAAAAAGCAGAACGGTCTTATCTGCGCTATATTTGGCACGTAACATGAAAAAGCTCACAACATATAGGTAAGAGAAATGCTAACAACCTTCCACCAACAGCATCTCCTTCATTATAATCAAGAAGCACACACACATAGTGAAGTGCAGTGAGGAGACACCTTCTGTGTTTGTCACCACTTACTTGAGCAGGAGTTCGGTGCACTGTCTCTGTGGCGCGAAGCAGGCGATGGCCCACACTTTGATCTCGATGCCAGTGTGGAACTGCTTGTTCCTCATGTCCCAGACTCCCTGGATTGGTGTGGCTATTGCTTTGTTCTGGAAAATTTGTGACACCAGCAGCAACTTTTATTAGCGCTGTGCAAACACTGAAAAGAACAGAGGAGCAGCTGCATGCATGAAAAGCAACACATCCAAACCTGTGATCGACCTACCCTGCCTCCATACAGTATGGAAGGTGCCTGGAGGACACGGCCGTTCACTTCTGTCATCTCATCCCTCACCATCACTCCGAATTCACGAACGTAAGGGTCAGTGTTGAAGTTGGCACTTCTCATCTGAGGAGAAAAAACACACACAGCAGTTTAATTACAATTATTATCTCAACTTCTCATTTCATCCGACTTTTACATTTACATTAACTTTTTTCTTTTTTAAATGTTTCTTCAAATGTAGTCCAGATATAAGAAAAATGTAACATTATACAGCTATAGTTTTTAAACAGTATCAACATCCTGTGTCTTACAAAAGTGACACTAATGATATTAGTCCTTCAGTTGTGTTGTGCATATATTAATAATAATGCTTAAAAACTATAATAAATCATAAACCAATGTATACACTGTTTGATCTCACCCTTTTGCAACGCTGATAAAAACCAACTCTTATCTCACCTTAACAGTCAAAAAAAACATTTTTTGTTCAAAATAAGTCAAGAAACAAGCCACGTGGCCACATATTTATTTTCTTAAACCCCCAAAAATATCTGTTCAAGCTTCTTTTCCTGTTACCTATTATTCTAGTACAACAACTGGCTGGTAAAAATATTTGTTGGCAGGAAGTGTCTGGCATGTGTGCACGTTCCAAAGTTCTCTGTTACTAGACGTCATGTGTCAGTTTACCACCTTGGCATCGCTTCGGTAACAGCCCCCCAACGATCGGGCAAACACTGCTGATGCATCCTGGCCTGTAGCAGCTGGCGCAGAGTAAACGCCGAGTTTCCTGTCTCGCTCGTTATCGCAGACAGAGCGTCAAACGTGCAAACACCAATAACTTACCAGTTTACTAATCTCATCCTGACGGTCTGGCGCTGATCGGGCTGTGGCACGGATCATAGTGGAGGTCTGATTGTCTGTCAGCTTTTTGATGCAGCGCTGTCCTGCCACTATGTTACACACCTGGAGGGGAAACACATTAAAACAAAACATGTTTAGAAATGGTGACTCAGTTTAAAGTAAACGCAGGAAACACAGGAGCTGGGTGATACTTACCTCCAGAGGTAGGTAGGTGTGCTTCTGCTCCTGTCCCACCTGTAAACAGGGGAGGTGGGGGTATCGCAGGATGAGCTTGTACTTGTCTTTGAAGTACTGTGCTACTGTGCATTCAATAGTCTGACCATTCTCCTGCTGCAGGGGGAACCTAAGGGAATAAATAAATAAATTAAACACCCTCATGCCTGTGAAATGTTTTAAATCTGCAGGGAGTGCGAGAATTTTCACACCAGTTTGTCACAGTTTTAGTATCAAACGCTGATGAGGACAAGTCATCATGAACAAAAACTTGTGCTTTTCATAACAGTAAAAAGTTAATATGTGGTTGTACAAGGATTATAGTCTTTTCCAAACCCACTGTGCATCATATTTTACATCACAACACAAAAAGGTCTGATCATTTAGTAAACTATCAACACAAATATTCAACTATGTGATTACAGAGAAGGTAAAAGAGCATTCTTACGTTTGGTGGCTGGCTGGTCTTCTGGTAACATTACACACTCTGTACTTTCTTTTCATCTGTCCACAGTGAGTGATCTCAACCTTCAGGCCTAAATGGAGGAATCACAATAAGAGAGGTTCAAAACAATCCAAAAACAAGGAGAAAATAAAGACCAATCATACAACTATAATTAAATAACAACAAAAGAGAATAGATAACAACAGGAAATATTTTCATGTTTCAATTGTTCAGATATAAATCTCAAGAATTTTTAGCATACAGACTTCTGTTCTTTTTAACTGTCTAATTAGATGAAATCACATCCCTTAGAAAAATGGATTTCACAGAGTAAAAAGTAAACAGAGAGATGAACGGTCACCACCCCTCATGCTCCCAACGTTTACTTACCTTTAATTTCTTTTGTAAATTTCACTCGTTGAGAGTCTGTTAAAGGCTTCTGTTGTTCTTCGATGCTTTTGAAATCCAAGACCTCACACATGAACTCGATTACAGGCTGGGCTTTGTAGAACGCAGTGGCAGAAACTGCAAACAAAGAAAGCACAGAGATTAGATTATGAAAAACAACTGCACCTTACACAACTTAAATAAAATAAAATAAAATAAATTACCATCAATGTTGAGCATCATTTTCCAGAGGGAAGGCCTGACGGATTGGTGGAAACCAAACCACACCTCTCGACCACCGCCGAGAGGGTTTGAGCATCCCTCTGAAGGAGTGAAGAAGGAGCGTCCCACTGGGGTGTACCTGTGAGAGATAGTTGGCAGTAACACATGATTACCATTAAACACAAGCTAAACAACAAAGACACATAAAAAGATAAAGACATATTTGATGGTATGGATATATACATAACCATTTCTATAGCTTTCCAAAGTTCCTATGAGTTACTAAGCAATAACAATATCACCTACAAAAGGATTATCAGAGGAGATAACTTTTAAAGGCAGAACCACAGCTTGTAACAACAATCAATAAGACAACAATCAAAGACCTACCTCATAGAAGGCAAATGTCTCATGACCACATCCAAGGCTTGAATAGTCTCAAAGGGGACACTGGGTAGCCGTCCAGAAAGCGCCTCATGAAGAGCTTGCAGGCTGACGCAAGACACCCACTTGATGGATACTTTGAAGCTGCGGTCTTTACCTTCGCCAGGAATTGTCACTTCAAGCTCCACCTGTGGGGTGAATAGGCAAGAAAAAAAAAAAAGGAGAGGTAAATGAAATGCTGCAATTTTCATACAATTTTATACCAAAGCTGGAAACTTAATTGTCATGCTGTAAAACACGTACTTTGTCTCTGCCTATGGGCAGGGGCATGGCAGTGTAGAGGTTCTTCCTTCCGTCGTACACCGGCTTTCGATCACCAAAGATCTGTGTTTTAAAGTGCTGGACCATGTGCTCCACAATTTCACTGAGAACAAAAATAGAGTAAATAAATGACTGTAATGCCCGTGATGTTTCACTTGCTGATCCAGTGATAGAAAAACCACATCCACGGGGACGTACCGATTGACCCTCCTGGGGCATTTTTCAGGCTTGATGTCGATGTCGTAATGATAGACCTCCAATTGGGGGATTTCCATCTCAAAGAAGTTGGCCTGGAGCTTGATTGTCCTGCCCATGGTGCCAAAGTCTGGCCGCGATGGTGGCTTGAACACATATTCTGGCACTGGGGAAGATGGGGGGTCTAAAACAGGACAGAAACCAACAGAATGCACAGTGAGCATGACATTATGCAGGCATCAGAAAGATGTTGAGCACACAGACTCATAAATAAGAGTTCAGTTTACATATATAAACAGAACTGCCTGACGTGCAGATGAACAACAGTCAGTGTGCTACAATGTTGATCATAATGGAGAAGAAAAGGCTTGTGTACTTCTGAGATAACAAGGAAAATACTGGGAAAGCCAATCTGTTGTCAGCTACTATGACTGTTAAACAATCATGTGTTCATAGCTAATAGGACTTCCCTGTTCTATATAGAGAGATGGGCTACTTGTGAAGGAGTTCTGCGTAGGACAACTGGCATATTACATGTGATCAGAATAATAACAGTGAAATACTTTGAAGGCCATTTTTGATTTGGGAACATTAATGTAAGAATCGATACAATGATTCAACCAGCAAGTATGAATGGAAAAATGTTGAATAAGCCAAAGGAGTGCTCTTCTTCACTGAGCTGCTCCTCAATCTGGATCAAAACTTTCAGAAATATTACCATCGAGTGACTCATGTCATCCTCCAAACAACAAGATGCGGTTTTAATTGTTTTGAGTTCCAGCTGACTGACTCACTTGATTATTTAAATATATATTCCAGATTAGTCTCAAGTAAGCTACTGACGAGAAGTACAACAGTGTTTGGATGTTTCCAGCTCGTCATCAGAACCAGTTTGCTTCTGTTTCACACCCTAAAAGATGATTTGACGTGTTGGAAATCTTTGGACTATCATGGGGAACACACATGCTCATCCAAGGAGCGCCATATCTGCAACTGCACATATTTCAGTCACACACTCCGTGCCCTTCAGTTGCTTATCTTTGTGCTCCAGTTCTATTAACTGAAGGCAGAAAAAACACCCATAAAACCTACAGTAAAGGCAAACTGCAATTCTCAGTACAAGCAGCATCTGAAGCTCACCTATAACACGCAAATAAGAATTTCATTATTCAGAGGTATGTACTTCAGATGAGTACATACTGTTCTGCTGGAAGGATGTAAAAGAAAAAACCCAACAGTGCCATTTACACTGGAACCACTGCTGGGACCAGTTTAAGGTTTTAAAAGCCCAAATATGGGAATGGCTTACCAGAGCTTGTTGACCCGGAGGAACGGGGTCCCTCAATCATCTCAACAGCTACAGGGGACAAAAATTACATGTTAGAAATTATCCACTTGGTCTGATGTGCTTTGTGCTTCAATGTAAAGAATGGTGAATATATACAGTTAAAGGACTGGTTAAATAGAAGAGTTTGTTTATGTAGAAAAAGGAAATATAGTGAGTATAGCAAATGCAAACGTATTTTCTTTCAGTATGTCTTGCTATCCACAATCAAAAGGACTCTTATCAGTATGCACACAGAAGCTATCAAGCAAGCTGGTAATCTAGCTCTGCTGAAGCCACCCAATCTCCTGGAAATAGCCCACACCACACCAAGTAATACTCTAGCCCTACAAAGAGGACAAAGAACAGATCTCAAACCAGTTAATGCATTGGAGAAGGAAACCACAATGAGCTGTTTTATTGTTTGTTACTCAAGGGAATCATCAATATCAGATAGTTCAATATTCCAATGTAATTGGTTCTGTTACTAAGTTACACCACAGTTACTGTACAATAACCTGGGTCAAGCTACTATTGTTTAAAGTCATAAAAACTTGTCTCATCGAACAATGCGACTTGATTCCATTCATATTTTTACATCGTATACACAACAATGTATCATAACTAAACTCATCCACTATAAGTTGGATACTGTACAGCTAATCGTGGCTGAGAATGGGGATGAGATTACATTGCATGGTCGGCCGCTAAATATTCCTTTAACTATAACCTCAGTGTTAAACCGCCGGGCATTCAACACAACGATATCCGTGTGTTTATAACCATTTCATTTGCTATGAAAACATACTGCAGTGGATCCCACTCGGTGCAACCACAGAGGGAACTGGACTAAAAAACAAGTTGGGAGAACGAGGAGCCGTTGAAGCTAACTTAGCTAGCAGCAGCTTGTTGTTGTTGCACGCTAGCTAAGCTCGACTGTTACTAAAGCCTCCACTCACCACTGGGACGACATGTTCTTTATCAGAGGATTTGTTTCCAATAACTAGCTAAATCAAACCGGAACTCCGCGTGAGCTTCAGCAACGGTTCACTACAACTAAGTTAGTGTGTTAATTTAAGCTAGCTGCATCTCTCGGCCGAGCCTAGCTGCAGCACTTACCTCCAGCAGAGGAATACATTTTGTCGACTTTTTCACGCGTGTGTCGTGGACGTACTGATACTCCACTTTATTCTCGACAAATTCCACCCAAACTCATGCGTGGTCGAAAAGTATGTATGTGTCCAAGAGCGAGGGAAGAAATCCAGTTCGGAAATACAGATATTTAGTTAGCCAAGTGGTAAATATTTGGAGTCTCTCATCCTCGGCACTGCCCCATCCCCCCAACACACAAAACGGGAGCCGAGAGAAAAGATGGCACAGAAAAGACCCATGCGCGGCAAGAGAAGTCCCTCCCACACACTTCGGGTTTCGGTCACTTTCTCCCAGCAGCATTTCGTGTGAGTGCACGTAGCTACGGAAATCCTGAAAGGACATGATTAAATACGTTTTATTTTCTCTGTCTTATTGCGTCCGAGTTGATTTCAGCGGTTTTCTCGAGATTTTAGTTATTTTTCTCGTTTACTGGTGAAAACAAACTTTGTTTACAGGTCAACTTCTCTCGTTGTCTAACAAGATTAATTTATTATCTCAAGAAAACAAGATAAAGCATTCTTCCTTTTCTCGAGATAATGAAATGAATTATCAAGAAAACCACTAAAATTAACTCAATATCATGGCAAAACGGAGAAAATAAAATCTATTTAATCATATCCTTGTACAGCTTCCGTAGTTAGCACCTGAATACAAAATATATTTCTGTACCACGTCTCGGTTGATTCGTTATTCACGAAATAAGTATAGCCTATATGCTGGTATGTTTGCACAAGAAACCATTATTTCACTCCGAGGTGTTTTTGTGCTATTTAATCAAATAGTTTTGATTATAAGAAAAATTCCATATTCACACGTTTGTTTAGCTATCAAAGATCTTTGTAAGCGCTCATTTTATCAGATCTCTTACATTCTTTAGATTCTTTGGCATGTACCAAGTATGTTAGTTTTAAGTTGTCTGGGTTAGACTACTGAAACTGGGTATGTAGCTGGGCCTACTTTGAAAGGTAAATTCTAGAAGTATTCATAGAAATGCTCTGTATTTTATTTTTCTAGCTATTTTTGATTCACTGACAGTGTTCGTACTTTGGCCTTCTTTCTGTAGTTTCTCAAGCTTCATTCTCTCTGCTGTTTGCACCTTTCTTTTTCATGCAAACTTCTTACCTCCCGCTCTCCTTTACATGATAAATAGAGATGTTTCTGCGCGAAAAGAAGTACAGTCGCACCTTTAGAAAGTAACAACCTTACTAAACTATGCTCGCATGTGTTTTTAGGTCGGTTTACAACCATAACAACAAAAGACCAGAGACAGATTGAATGTGTAAATTTTTAAATAGTGTGGTTTTTTTTAATTACAATTCGCTTTTACAAAATGTGAGACCAGAAAAGTGTGAAATACAGCACAGGAGTGACATGGAGTAGAGACGGTTGTGCCCATGTGCTGCGCGTCCTACGGGGAGGGAACTATCTTGCTAGTAAAACTCTTCAGTGACGTCAGACGCACGCTGCGCGCTCTCGGTATTGATCCAAATTCAAATCTAAGAATCACCAAAGATGTAGTTTACTTACATGGAAAAATACACATTGAGGCTATGATATGTGGCGAACAATACTGGTCATTATTTAAGAAAATATGAACCACGAGCTGGGTAAATATAACACAGATGAAGAAGCTTGTGTCTCGGTGGTAAAAACATTTACCAAATAATAAACAACTTGCCAGTTGCGATTGTGTTCACTCGTTAGTATGAGTCACAAATTAACAAAAATGTTACATAAAGCAGAATTTAATGACATTCACCGTCGTCTTTAAGAATCAGCAAAATAATTTTTACATGTTGAGGTAAAAAGATAATAAAAATAAAGTAAACATATTTTATACCGTTGTTTTTGTTAAGGTTTTTATCTCTAATTATCAGCAGTAGTAACAGATGCGTGTAAACTGGGTAATTACATTTTTACTGCAAATGGACGATTAATATATAGCCCAGTAAAGTTCGTATGATATTATTTTATGTACAGTGCATTGCTAAATAAAATTGATCGTGTTTTTTTATCCTAACACCTGTTTCCCTGAAGCTTTTTGGAACATTTGGCTTGTTAATTTTAGTTATAATAAACTTTGCCTTTGCACCATAGCATAGGCATAGCATAGGGATACATTTTTCAAACGTCTTTGTCTGTTTTTCCATGGACCTTTGGGTGCAGTCCCTCAGTTTTCCCACTGGTCGGCGCTGTTCACCACTGAATGTGCACACAGGACATTGATTTGCTATGCTCAGCAGCAGGTTTTAGGAAGGATATAAGATAAATCTTTAATGATCCGAGATCCTAGCATAGGCTACCTAAGTGGCACAAATATATTGGATGTGGTGATAATCTATCGAATGCGATGAGTTATTTATCAGTGTGTTGGATGTGAGCAATGCTTCATTGACTTTTCCATCGGGTTCAGTCTGCATGCTTGTTAAAATGGAAAAATATTAACAAACGAGTTCAGTGATCAGCCTAAGTTGTTCTGTTTTATATTTTATTTCTTATTAGAGTGAGATAATTGAAACATTTGATACCATTTGTGCCTACATAACTTCATAAAATAACGTTGAATTCGTTTTAATAAAATGCAGAAATAAATGATAATATGAAGACAACCGTAATAAATGGTCAGTCTTGCAGCAGGGGCCTTTCTGGTTAATGAGGTTTTGTCCCTCTAATTCATTCTTCTGATGATCTGGCGACACTTAAATTGCTCCCATTGATTGATAGTATAAAAACACAACAATGCAGCCTCATAGCCCGGGTGGTTTCCCCCCTTATAAGAAAGCTGGCGGAGTGAATTGGGTGTAGCTGTGTCTGTGTGCGCCTTGGCCAATGGAACCAGATCCTCCCTGCAGTGCGTAAGAGCGCGATTTAGGATTTAACCAAGTCTTTGCTGCGGGGCTGGCTGCAGTCTTCACCAGAGCCCGACGGCCTGAGAGCCTTTCGACAATGTCAGTGTAGTTTTCACGCCACTTTGGAGTCAGATTGTCTCGGTTTTTTTGTTTTTTGCTAATTAATTAAAACAAACCCACGCGTTTCCTCTCGAAGTATGACTGGAGTTTTCGACCGGAGGATCCCGAGTGTGAAACCTGCAGACTTCCAGAGCTCCTTTCAACTCTCCACCATGCACCATCCGTCTCAGGAATCTCCTACTTTACCCGAGTCCTCCGCCACGGATTCTGGCTACTACAGTCCCGCCGGTGGAGTCACCCACGGCTACTGCTCGCCCAGCTCCACGTCGTACGGGAAGCCACTGAACGCCTATCAGTACCAGTACCCGGGTGTAAATGGATCTGCTGGAAATTACTCGACAAAATCCTACACTGATTACAGTTCGTACACGACCCCCGCCTACCACCAGTATGCTGGGACTTACAGCAGAGTGCAAGCCCAGCCGAGTCCACAAGGTACGGGCCCGAACGTTTTGCATTTAAATTAAAGTAGATTATTAGTCTGTAATCGGATTGCTACCTCATTTTTCTTCCGTTTGATTTTATTTTTTCACAAAATCCTGAAATGTGCAACGTGAAAGCTAATGAATAAATACAAATGTATGTTGATCTGAAACGATTCCATTTGGGTTAAAAATATTAATAGACTGCACACACTTTTCTTTTACTGGAATAAACTTATTTTGGTCCATAAAATTGGATTTTTAAAAACGATCTTAATGGATGAAGGTGATTACCCACCAAAAATATTTTTCCCCCTGACAATTCAATTTGGCACATGTGCTTATTTTTGTTTTGATCATTTAAACAGAAAAAGATATAAGCGAGCCTGAGGTGAGGATGGTGAATGGCAAACCGAAGAAAGTGAGAAAACCCCGGACTATCTACTCCAGCTTTCAGTTGGCCGCCCTGCAGAGGCGGTTTCAGAACACACAGTACCTGGCGCTGCCGGAGAGAGCCGAGCTGGCTGCCTCGCTGGGACTCACGCAAACACAGGTGAGATTCCACATGAAAAATATTTTTATTCAATGTTTATGTGGAAAATGTTGTACTCTATTATTTTTTATGATTTAGAATATCTCTTGATTAAAACAATGTCTGTTTGGCATCGTTTTGTGCGTATTTACGCATCGTGCGTCTTTTATGTCCATTGTTTGTGGAGCTATGTGTGAAGTATTAACTGTTATTGTGTTTTTTTTCTCTCATCAGGTCAAAATCTGGTTCCAGAACAGAAGATCAAAATTGAAGAAGATTATGAAAAACGGCGAGCTTCCACCAGAGCACAGCCCCAGCTCCAGCGACCCCATGGCCTGCAACTCGCCACAGTCCCCAGCCGTCTGGGACGCACAGGGTTCTTCCAGGCCGCACAGCCTACAGCCACAAAGCATCAACACGACGGCTTCTAACTTTTTGGAAAACACGGGGTCGTGGTACACCTCAGCCGGCAGCTCCATGACTTCCCACCTTCAGACCCCTAACTCGATACAGCACTCGTTGGCTCTTGGAGCGGGGACGTTATATTGAAAAAAAAAAAGCCTGTTGTTCATTTCATTTTTTTTCTCCTTCTATGGGACTCGTGTTCAAATTTCAGAGGAATATGCAATGTATTTGATGACAGTCATAGAAGAAACGTGTAAAATGTGTAAATGTGTGCATGTAATTTATTGCATTTTGGAAGACTATTAAACGTTTAAATGGACAATGGATCTTTGGAACCTCCTGCCTCACTACAGTCTCTTGTTATTTTAACGCTCGGTTATTTCTACTGAACAAAAAAGGCCCAGAGACATAAATCATGTTTGTGAGCCTCAGGTGACATTTTCACACAAGGCTGTAAATCACAGCCGTATTGAGATGAATTATCCACATCTGATCTTAATAGTTTGCGTTTGCTATTACAGCTACGATTTATGTTCGTTCGGCTGTTTCAATTTTATTGTATTAATTAAAGACTTTGTCATTTAATCCTGCAGACAAACTTAATGGCGATATTGAAAATATAAGCTTTTTTCCTGAGAATTTTGCGTTTTTTTCTTTACCCTGTCAGGGCCACTTTATCCATTTGCGATGGATGGGAAAGACGAAGAATTATGGGACAATTTTCTTAATGAAGAGACACAAAACTGGTCATTGTAAATGCATTTTTATAGAAAATATGGCAGCCCCGTGTCACAGGTAGCCTCACTTTACTATAATAATTACAGTTATCCGAATTAAATAGGTGTTTTTTGAGATGAAGTGATTTGTCCAATAATAATACTGTTGTGATTTTTGCAACTCTGGACTAATTTATGATGATATTATGAATTGCGTTTGATGCTACTGTTATAATTCCGTATTATTATTATTATTATTATTATTAGTATTATTATAGATAGTGATGATGCCCCATTTTATTCATATTGTGCTTTAGTGGAGAACCTGGTTGAGTATTTCAGTTGGTTCCAGCTTGGCTGTAAAGAAAATGCTCTCCTCTCGCTGGAGACAGTCTGCAGTCGCTCTCGCTTTGTGTCCCCTACAATTAGCCGCTTTGAATGGCAGAGAGGAGGCGAGGGGGGCGGCACAGAGATCTGAGACAATCCGCATTCCTGTGGGGGTAGACCGGCTCCAGAGCTCTGCCACTCCCGGCCGCAGCCCACCTTCCGGGTTAAAAAAAATAATAATAAAAGAAAGGAAGAAAGAAAGGAAGAAAATCCTACACAATTTTCACCATGTTATTAGCAAGCAGTAATACCAGCACTGCAAAAAAACAAGCTAAACAAACTGTGCCACTGTGAAAAATACTGAGGATTTAAGAATTGATCTAATTGCATTTGTCCGGCCACATGCGTAAAGATCACTGAAGTGCGATTTTACAGAAATCCTCCCTCATTTTCTCTCCCTCTCTCTCTCTCACACACAAAACAATGCTGCATCTGACCCACACACTGACCCATGCATGTTACCATTTCCACCTGACACAGAATCCTGTCTCCTGATTGCAGCCTGCTGAATACACTTTACGCACACACACGTGCGCCAGTGGATGGAGTTATAGAAAAATGCTCTTCTTAATCCAAAAACGCTGCTGCGCCTTTTTTTTGTTGTGTTCGGCCTAATGTCTGCTGCAGGCTAAACGGTAGTCCCGTCATTTGCAATGCGAGCAGGTCACTGTAGAAAATTTTGATTTTCACATCTCTGTGTGCACAATCTGGCACGCGCACAGCCTCATGCACTGATGCACACACAGGTTTGTCCATTTGATAGACACACACACACACACACACACACACACACACCACCAGCTACTGTATGTCTCCCAATCTCTCTCCCTCTCTCTCTCTCTCTCTCTCTCTCTCTCTCTCTCTCTCACACACACACACACACACACACACACACACACACACGCACACTAGTGGTGCCATTATATCGAGAGCCCCCGTTTATTTCCAACCGAACATTTTCCACTCAGCTAGTTTCCCCCCGTTTTGCAAATCGAGTCTAAATAATGACAGTTAGCTTTACTGGACAGCTTCAACTGTAACACTC
>OOFC01015896.1:75616-90005 GCA_900323345.1 Pseudochromis fuscus | reverse complement strand
GGCCGAGGCACTGTCTCTGCTCTTCTCTCAGCCTCATCCAGCAGGGGTTAAGAGTTTAGGAGACAGAGCTGGTTGTGATGCTGGGAGCAGTGGTTGTCCTGCTCTGGCCTTTCCTCCGCTTCCCACCTCCTCCTCCCCCTCCTCCACCTCCTCCTCCTCTGCCGCCATCTTTGGAGTCTCGTCCTCGGCCTCGTGCATCTTGTCTGTCTCCTTTGTTCTTCCTCTCTGAAAGGAGAAGACATGATATGTTATATTATATATTATACAGGTTATACAATTTCTTCTGTTATCATCAGAGGTTATATGTAGAAATCAGTCTGTTTGGCTTCTCATTAGAAACTTGGATTCCTGAGGGATGATTGTAGATGTCAAGGGACGGATGCTGCAACAGAACCTGTGTGGTTTTGAAGAATGACCCACACACATTCAATCCAGAACACTTAATAAATGCTAACATTATTTTATGTTTGGCCAGGTTGACAGAACATGTACAGTAGCTCCTAGTGTGCAACAAGTGGTCCACAAACAATAACCAAACCTAATACAAAATAATACATGTAAACGTTTGACAGCAAACTGCTTTAACTGTGTCAGTCAGTATGTGCACTTTGTCCACATCCTGTCAATAGGCTCTCAGTCTGTGTAATTTCTATTTCAACAGCCACTCACTCTCTCGTCCCACTTGACACACTCACAAACATCTCCCGTGTCCTCTCTGCTGGTACTCTTGCATTTAAATTCACACCTGTCACACACTTTAAGAGTTTAATTGCTCTCTAAACACAAACATCTATCACTGTGCTCAGAAGAGGTAATGGCTCAGACCTGCTACTGATTTTAAATTGCAGCACATGCACACACTGTAAGAGCACTTAGGACAATGTAGTGACAATTTTCTGTCACATAAATCACCTTCAATACACTTCTGGCATAATGAGTTAAACATTGTCAAGGGCCCAATAATGGACCATAACAATGTAAAGAGCTGTCACAAACTGGAAATGGACATTATGTCGAGTGTCAGACGACTATTGTTTAGGCAGCACTCAACAGGATTTGATTTTGTATATCTGAGAGAGGGTAGTTACGCTGGAGGATGTTTGTTATGAACTTGTGCGCTGAGAGTCTCGGCACATCCTGAGTGCACACGTGCCAACGGCTGGACAGTGTTCACTACACAGCTGACAACAGGAGAGCTTATGGCGCCACCATGTTTGTCTACGGCTATGCAGTAATAACTGTAGGTCTGTGTTTATCTTCCTACCATAGCATTTTTCTAACTTGTCATACAAACATTTTTTTTTTAGTTAAATGCAAACTAAAAGAAAAAAAAGAAACACAAAGATATAATATTTCTCAAAACTTCCCCTAAAAACATGTTCTTGCAAATCCGGTGAAAACCATTACACGGTGATGGAGTGGATTGGATGAAGTCAAATGTGGACAGACCTAACACAATAATATTTATTTATCACTGGCCCATGCAGAGTCACTGTTGCTTCACTCTCAACTAGAAGGCTCAGTCCACACAGTAGTGTACAAACAGGACAAACACATTTTTTTTCTGAGAGCCATTAGTGCCAAAACATAGTTGAAAACTAATGTGTTGAGTTGGCTCAGGTTATATATGAAGATTCAGTCCAGTATGCTCATCACTCATGTCTTGAATCAATAAACATATTTCTGAGCTTTTATGGCACCTATTCAAACAAACACTTAATATTGAGCAATAATAGTTACAATTTAAATCAATGAGGCACAATGAATCAGAGCGGAGCCTGAGCAAAGTGTTCTCAGACACATTTTGCAGCATCTGAGCTAATGTGCTTACTGTGTGAGGACTTAATTACATCTCTAACAAATCACTAATGGAGCCAAGAGAGGGGGACTCCATCAGTTTATGACAGCCCTGATTGCACCTCCTCTCCATCCAAGCTAAACAATTTTGCCTGACAAATGCAATAACACATCCAGAAAATTCTGTTTTCGCGTGAGACCTTTTTGTGGAGCTTCAGGAAAAGGGGGGAAAAATTTTGCAGCCAAATCAACTCAAAGCGTGAGATCTGCAGACCACTAAATCACTAATGTTATACAAGGTCTGCCCCCTGTGTTTTATACAGCCAGCCTGCCAGCCAACTCCCACAGATGAATCCACAGCTGGGCTCTTTGTTGCACAGAGTGAGTTTACCCACTAGTTCACTGGAGTCGTGGTGGTACTATCACCGATGAATTAGCTCACAGGGGAAAATTAATTCCTTCGCATTTTGACAGCAACATGCATCTTATTTTCATACAAGTATTCAAGTATTTAGCAGCAGAATAGAGGAAAAACATAACTAAAAAAATTACTAATGTCAACAATCGACTATTTCACAATCCACAAAGCTTCTATGACTCATCACTTGTCAGGTGAAACCTCACATATCATCCTGACTTTTCTGATATGACCTACCTTTGTTCCAAGTTTAGAAATTTGGCAGTCAGCATAGCAGCTTTTATGGAACAGTTTATAATATTTCACTGTTAATTATTCTTCTGAACCCAAGACTGAAATTTTTTCCAAGACGCAGGCGTCAGGCAGAATAAATTTGTACTGTCACAGCCTGTCCAGTAAAGATCCCCCTCCTCACTGAGCAACTACAAGCTGTGCCAGCCTCTTTCCCTCTAGACATGACCACAGATCTATATGGGACAATGTCAAATTATCTTCTGTTCTTTAGAGTCTATTTCCTAAAGGAGCTTTTCCAAGAATAGAGAATAACTCCGGGATATGCAAGCATCCACAATGTTTACTCACATGCTTTAAAGCATGTCATCTGTTGCATGTTGCAACATTTGTACTGTTGCCAGCACTGCGCAAATATTGTTATGCAATGTTACTGCTGTGCCCGAAATCCCCTAAGCGTGCCACCGTCCAATAAAGACTTTAAGTGCTGCTCATTTACAGATCTCTTACTCCTTGTAAATAAGTTTCCAGCTCTGGTGAAGAAAAAAAACCCAACAAATGGCACATTATGCAAAACAGATTAATATACGAGGGCATTTAGAAATAAAGACATTTGCTATTGAGTGTACATTAGCAACAATCTCATTGCAGTTCAAAAGAACTAGTCCCATAATATGAATTAATGGGGTTACACAGCTCCACTTTTATTCTGGGGTTTAGTGTAATCTGAGCACCACTGCTGATACATTTTTTATGTCTTTGCCTGACTACAAATGGCCAAATATTTAAAAGCAAATTACCAGGATCACTGTTGTTTTTGTTGCACTTTTCATTCAATACACTTTGGACCAATGAGCCAAATCGCTCATTTAATAGCCTAAGCTGTGAATGAGGCCAAGAGCGACTAATAAGCTGTTATGAAAGTTGATAATGGCAACTGACCGGTGAAAATGACTGTTAACCTGCTGGAGAACAAGCTGCTGTGTGGAAGAAAAGAGCCCAAGCAAACATGTCACGGCCGTGTAAACCTCACGCTTCAACGGTCCTGAGAACAAATAGCTCTTTCCAGCTCTGATCCTCATCCAGCTTTGCAGTGCGTAATGTCCGCCCTTCATCTGCTTGGCTCGTACACGAAGTTTATTGTTTACATGCTGAAAAGTCAAGAGATTCTGTATCCTCCTGTGGAAGCTGCCAAACCAAACCCAATCAACACGCTGCGGGTCAGAGACACACTGGCGGGAAACGCAGGCCTTTGAATGTTGAGTAATAGCTCCATCACTCATCGCCGTGGAGGCATTTCATAAAACACGTACAGCTAATAGCTTGTTCCTCTGCTATCTGAGTACTGTCAAGTGATTGCAAAGCTATCACTAACTAACTGTTTTTATTTTACCTCTCACACACGGCGTCTTGGTCACAACACACTTCCTCCTCTCTGTTTCTGGAGCACAGGTCGGTGAGGGTACAAAGGCAGGCGACGTGTCCGGACTGTGAACCTGGGGAAGGGGTACACGAACCCGGGACTGGGAGCCTTTCTTAAATCCACATGTTTTGTTCTTCTTCATACAAGAACTCCACTGGCTCCACTCACCCAGTTCACACTCTGAAGCAGGCTGACCTGGGACAGAAAAAACAAATGTGGACACCACTAAGTTCCCAGCTCCAACATCTCACATTTGCTCCGCAGCCTCTCCGTCTGGTTTTTCACAGCTCAGCAGTTTTAACTCGGAATAATGAGATTAGGTAATTTACAAATCTGAAAACAATTTTTTGCTTTTTTGATCTTTGACTAGAAAGGCCTGGATTGAGGAAGTTGTTGAAAATGTGCCAGACCATGGGGGCAATGATTTTACTGTTCATATGGTGAGGTTTTTAGAATTCCCGGTTAATGAGCAGATTCAATGTAAATGGGCATCATGTTACTTATGACAGAAATATCTTAACTAGAAATAAAAGAACAGAAAGGAAAAGATGAGAGTTTACTTTTTCCAACAGCTCAACATCAATGGTGGTGAAATTATCAATAAGAGATCATTCTAGTTTACTTTTCAGAGCAGGTTGGAGTCAGTCATGTTTTGAAGTTGGCAAACAGCAGAAGGTCAAAGGTCACTCACCGACACACTCCATGGTCTCGTTGGCAGTGCGCTGGCCTGGAGGGCAGCTCACATAACATCGCCCACTGTGTGAATACAAGCCCTCCTTACATTTTGTGCAAAAATTGCGATTGAAACACGCTTCACAATTGTCTATTTTACATTCTGAAAAACACAAAAAGAGAGGATCAAATAGGGATTAATTCAGTCACATTGAGTCTGGTGATGGTGAGTGTGCTTTTTATTGCCCTCAGATCTTTTATTTTGTTTTGGCAAAAACCTGATATGAAAACAGAAATTGTTATTTAAGTGAAACATCCACTGTTTGAGAGGAACTCAAATTGTATTTCTTCTGAAGTGATTAAACCATATGGGGTCTATTTATGGGGGTAACTCTCTTCTCTTAAAAACATATGCACCACAGGCCTTGTTTTGCTGGAACGTGAGTGTGAATGAGTACAGCCAGGAGCCTATCGCCACACTGGATTTCTCAAGAATGGGTTTCTCCTCACCTCAGACTCATTAAAACCTCTGACTTGAACAACCAACTTCTTGACATTTGGGTAATTACAAACATAAGACGGCAAAACCCAGAAATCTTAAAAGACTCCTAAAAGCTTAAGTTTGATCATTAAAGACACTTCCTTATTCCTATAATTCATTACATCTGACAAAAAAACAAACAAAACAGTGCAGACAGGAGGAAAATATGAACATTTGTGTCTGTATTTCTAAGTAGAAAATATCCTCATGTGTGCTAAACTTAAGAAACTCTGTACTGCAGCTGGGTTTGATGCCAAGGCCAGAAATGATATAGCACTGACTCCCTCAGTGGGATCCTAATGTTCTTGCCTCCTGCTCCCAATTACTATTTTTAAGGCCCTGACAGCTAAATTTGACAGTTCTGACGTTTGTAGTCCTATAATGTAAGACAAATGCTGCTAACAAGACATTCTGGGATGACATGTATAAAGTCAGATGATTGGATAATAACCCAGGTTAGCCACTGAGGGCTCCAAAGAGAGTTTGCTGGAGAAAATCACTCCACTTTACAAGAAACTTGGAGAGTGAATGTATGCTGAATTTAAAATAACATAAAGTTAGGACCAAAGTTGTGGTCTTAGAACTAACTCCAATTGTGTCATTTGTGCTGATGCAACATTTACAAATAAAATCTAAATTGTTAATTTAGAAAACAACTACAGATGCTGTTGTGTCCTTCTCACTGTGATGGCTAAAAATCTCTATTAATAACTCACAATAATAATAGAAAAAAACAACCTCGGATTTGATCTGCCTTGGGCTCATGGAAACTTTATTTAGCAGAAAACCCTCTTGACAGAGAAGCAGAAACCCACCAATCTGCAACTACAACAAACTGATTGTTGCTAAACCTCATTAAACATGTGGTGATAGTGGTGGTGAAAGCAGTCGGCCCTTGTTATACTAACTATAAACTAATCTTACAAATGTTGCTGTGCAAAGAATGATCAAAGTCCTTTTATACCTACTCACATTCAAAGAAACCCTTAACCTAATTACTTGGGAAACCATATATACAAGCTGTTTATGATACAGTAAGGGTCTCTGGGAATAAAATATGTGTAGGTGAAAGCAAAACAAACACGGATTGTGGCCTGGCATGAACCCTGCACACGAAGGCCAAATAAGAAACACAGACATCCTCTCAAAAACAGACAAACAACAATGCATTAGAAATGTTTTTGTTGGGATTTTGTTTCAATCCTGTTTTCTGCCCACACATAAGAGGAAACAGACAACAGACGGAGATGCTGGAACTCACTCGGATAAAAAGTACAGGACCAGTGCCACCAGAACCAACAAAGTAAGTAAAGGAAAGTATCGTGTGTGGCCACCCTCTCGCCCACCCTCCTAAATGAGCCAAATCTGCTCATAACCATAACAAAGACCATTTCAATTAGAAATCCTACTGACAGTCACCAATATATTTTACTAGATTTGTTTGGGGGGTTTTGTGCCTCTCTGCCTCTCACTCCACTGCAACAACCAAAGGATTTCACCATCATCATCATGGTCATCTATATTTGCTTTTTTCCTTGCCTTTTGTTGGTGTGGATGTAACTAGAACTTATTCATTCACAAACACGACTGTGATATATGTAAAGATGTGTGTATGCAAGTGTTGCGAATCTCTCTTGTTTCATTAATACTTTAGGTCTTTGTTAGACTCACAAATTGGTGTAGGAAAGTATAAATATAGTCAAATGAAAAACAAGCAGGGGTATCCCTGCATTCCTCTAAATACTTCCATATTGCACATAAACTGGGGAGGATTAGCCAAAGATAAACAGATCACTTCCGCAGGCTTGATTTTACACCAGCTGTGTGGAGTTTCACAGAGTAAGGAGTTTGCTGGAGCTTTTATGTATTTGGAAGGTTCCCACATGTGGATCTACAAATGTAATGTGCACACTAACATCCTGTTGATGTACCACAGACACTTGCAGTTGGTAAAGAGTTCACAACACAAAGTAAAACTCACGGGTGCATCGGTTGTTGCCTTCTGGGTTCCTCATGCCAAAGTATCCCATGGGGCAGGAGGCAAGGCACACGCCTATCTGACGGATGTCATTGCGCTCCAGGAAGATGAAGAGCTTGGGCTTACATTTAATGCAGCCATTGTACTCAGAGCATCGGTCACAGCCTTTGGGGCAAGATGGTGGCCCCTCTGTACTAACTGTGGAAACAGCAAAAGGATCAGCCGTGTTGAGATAGGTAACAGAACAGAACCACGTATCATCACATAAAATCATAAATTGCTTCCAGCCACATGAGGAGGACATAAAAAAGGGCATTTTGTTACATGCTGCCAAACCAACCTCCTCAACAACATCACAAAACTGCAATATTTTTCTAGCGCCGCCTCAGACTTTAACATTCCAGCAAACAGGGGTTAAAGTTTGCAGCTTGATCTAAGGTGGGAGCAGGCCAAACATCTTTGTTTGAACAGTAACTCACTGTTTACTTCAAACTGCTTGCCTGAGATCCTTAACAGATTTTCATTTGGAGAAACCCGCATAGCTGGAGCTGACAGTCAACCAAGAGTCACAGCCACAACCCAGCATCTAACGCTGGGGTCAGTCAGAAAAGATCTCGGTGTTAGAAAACTGCCATGGTGATGGACATGTTGGGGACATGAATACTGCATGTTTGAACCAAAGCAGCAAAGTAAAGTAGTGTCAATGTATTCACACTTCCCTCACATTAAACACTCCCATCCTCGGTACAGACAACCAGGAAACTAAATCATTTCTAGAAAAAGTGCGTTAAAGTGCACATCCTTTTTCTAGGATCCTAGTAATTCTGAGACAAACAACAGTAGAGTTAATACACAGTCCTGTATACTATCAGCTCAAAATATACTCTCACACATCCATCAACCAGCTGTCCTTCCTCCCAGAGATAAGACAGATGGTGAAAGCTGTAAAATGGATTCTTTCATGAACCGATTGCTCCATGTGTGAGTTACAGTAACCAATTACAAGCAGTCTGAGGCAGGTCTTATTGCTCACTATTACTATAATATTGATAAAAGTAGTAATAATGGCCCTGGGAGTCTCTAACTGTAGATGAATTCAAGAATGTGATGTTGTAAACTGTTTTTGACACATGTTGTATGGAGGAGGAGAGAGGTTATGCTTTCAAGGTGCAGCGTGTTAAAATATCTATTCTCCTCTCTCATGGTGTCAGTTTGATCTTTGCATGATGCTGATAACATTTAAAGAGGGATGAATACAACAGCATCGCTCTGTAATCGCTCGTGGTGGGTGGATGTGATTGTTGATAACTCATTAGAGATGTAAAAGCTGTAAATCAGGTGTGCCTTAACACCACATACATGTTTATGTAGTGTACCATGCACTGCAAAAAGGTTCAATTTCTATGACAAGCAACAGCTCTTCCTTCCCAGTATGTGTGATTTTAATAACAGCACATCTGTTACTGTGGCAAGTGGTGGTATTACATTAATTCTGGGTGAGAGAGGTTGGGGTGAGCTTGGCATTGGCTGAAAGCTCCTTGTGTGTAAAGGAAGAATTATTTCATAGCTGACAGTAACACCAGGACTGAAGCTCTGAAGTCCAAGATATACTGCAAGTCGACCTGTCTTTGTGGTTGCGTGAGGTCAGAAAAATGCTTACAACAATATCGGCAGCATGGTCCAATTGAGAGCTTAGAACTGTCAGGTACTCGGCCCATTATGTGCCCACACAGCCAGACACAAAAAGAGCGATGGCTTTGAGAGGGAATCCATCAAAAACCTGTCTATAAACAACTCTAATACCCATAAAAGTTTTACATAAACTGAGGCAGGAATAATCTTAAAAAGAGGAAGAAAGGCGAGCCATCCCGGGGAAATGCTGAACCTAACATAACCCGCCTAGGAAAAACAAATAAGAATGATGAGAAAATAAACAAAATGTTATCTTTACTTTGCTTGTTAAATGTTTATAAGACATCCACCACAGTGACTCAGACCACAGAAAGGAAAAGCAGCAATGCAGGAAAAAAAAAACAGATCAAAACAAACTGACAAAGTGAGAACTCACCCCGTCTCTGCCTTCTCGCCTTGGAAAGCTTGAGAACATCGCTGTGACCCATGGAGCTGAGAAAGATCATTGCCAGCGCCACCAGTCCCAGCTGCATAGTCCCTGTTGCCTTCCAGGCTATGCAGGGTCCCCCCCTGCAACCAGATGGATCAGGTGGGGGGGCCCCCCTTCCTCTGTGGGACAGGTTCTGGGACTGATGATCCCTTCTCCCTCCTGTAGTCCTGCTCTCCTTCTCTGTCCCTCCCCCCAGTCTCTCTGTATCTTTCACTCTAGTGTCCGATGCATCCGCAAGTCTGTGTAGTGGAGTGTGATGCTGTGGTTACAAGTCCAAACATGCCCGAGGCACAACGAGCCATCACGCTGCTGCTGCTGCTGCTCCTGGTGGTGGTGGTGGCAAAGGGTGTAAACAGAGCGGGGCTGTGGGGGTCACCAGGGGTTGTGCAGATAACAAAGAGGAGGAGTGTTGAACTTCTAGTGGGTCAACCCATGAAGCTTTGGGTGCGCTGGCAGGTTTGCTGGAAACCTGCACTTTGAAGCAGGTTTGCTGTCAGTGAGCTCACGAGCATGTGCCCCGTTACAGAAAGATGGACGCAGGTGTTTGACTATATGTGATGAAACATTTGCTTGAACCAGGACCTGCTGAGAAGGGAAGACATGAAGATGGCAAGTTTAGGACTTTGGAAACTAGACTTAGTCAATGTCTTGTTGGACTCTGCTAGTTTTTAAATGTTCTTATAGTTATTCAAAAAAAACAACAACAGATATTACTGCGTCTGACTGCGTTTACACAAATGTTTGCAAAAGTGGCACAAAAACTTTACTTGACACACACACAAAGCCAGTGTAAGCTTGACTTAATATTCTGTGTTAAGTCAAGTTTTATACAAGCTCAACCAACAACACATACATTTTGCATTTATTTTATAATCAAATGGACTAAAAGAAGAAGAAACTGTGAATCTCCCACAGTTTTCTATCTTTATTATCAGCTTCTTCTTCTTCTTTTCTGCACATTTAATTTAATAAACATTTGTAAAATCGACGCAGAGTTCTGGCATTAAAAAACCACACAAATTATTTCATTGTGTGATAATAAAAAAAGAATGAGGGTCGTGTGACTTTGCTAATTTGTTTCAGGTGTACTCAAAACTTCAGCTGTTTGTTTTCCTGTTCTTCATGATAAGCTAACATCAGAACATTAAAATCCAAAGTCTCTGTCATCTAAAGATCTAAATTCATGTCTGCCTATATCAAATGATCGGTCGCGCAGCAGGGAAACCAAACACCACAAACACTTTGGGGTCAGAGCATTTCAAGTTGTATTTGGCTGTGGATGACAAATTGAGCCTGTTTATCCTTTGGAAACTGAAGTGAAGTCATCTCTCTCTCTTGCTCTCTCTCTCTCTCTGTGAAACACAACACACACTCAGACCGAGGCCTTTGTCATATTTGGTGCCGAGATCTTTTTTAGATAGTGTCATGCGCTGCTTATATTTACAGCTCTTGTGTGAAGAGGACACACAGAACATGTTAGCATCTGAGCAATGGGAGGTCCTCCCTCGCAGCTCAATAAAGAAAAATAGGACCATATTTGGTCGTTGAGTTGGTTGTGGCTCTGAATCACACTAAGGACAATGCCATTTGGTGTGTCTAAACATTCCAGCAGGCAGCATTACATTCCTTGCTAAACTATAAATCAAAAGAGACCAAATCATTTCAGATTTTAGGATTTTCTCTGAGCTGGACTGAACCAACACACTGAAAACATCCTGGGTTGACAGCATGAACAAAAGACAATGCTTCAAAAACACGTCCATAGATTTAATGTTACTGCTTCAAATGGGTGCCACTAAATGCTGATTGATCCCCTGTCTTATTATTGCAACACAATGGAGGACTACCTAATTCCTCGAGGTGAACTGAGTTAGTAGAGTTGTTGGTAAAAGGGAAGCTTATTGTTGCTGTGATTCAAGAAAATAACTCAAATATGCACAGATCAATGCAGAATTTCTGACAAACAAAATTCCTTATATGATCATTACAGTTATGTAGCATTGCTTTATATAAGTTACAGCAGGCAAACTTGTATCCTTTTTTAAATTGGAAGCTGCTCAGACTTTCTCTCTCACAACTCTTTAATGAGTCACAATCTCACTGACACCTCTCGGCTAAAGTCATATTTACAGACAAGAGCCAAAAGAGTGGCGCAGCCAGTCTTCTGCAGCACCTGTTTGTTACTTAGGAGAATGGTGATTGGAGAGCGGGACAGACTAAGTCTCTGGATCAGTCAGAACGCAACCTTTTCCAGCGCTGAGTAACTCAAGACATGTGCCAGAGACTCTTTCATAACCCAGCACTCCTACGACTCTGCGGTACCTGCCAAAAGCCCACCTCAGCCCATCCATATGTGCTCTCACACACTGTGGAGATAAGAGGATTGGACCACAGACTACAGCAATCAGAGAAAAGTTATGACTGCACTTTTAGTCCATCTACATTGTAGTCCCCTGCTTTAACATGTGACACGTCACAGATGGGCATTTCACTCGGCAGCTGTGGCACCTGTAAGTTTTAAAAGTTCTCTGTCTCTGCTCCCTCATCCGTTTAACTGCGTGTCTTTCTCCACCAATAGCCACATTCAGCTGAGCCCAATGAAACTAAGCCCAGCTCATCAAATAGTCAGGAGATTAAATTGCCTCCTTTGTAAGTCCTAAGTTTGATCTATCAATTATTCAAATACTGAAAGGGAGCTCCCACACTGGGAATTTATTGAACTCGAGAAGGTGCCACAACTCTGAGCTCAGAGTTACAAATGCCTGCTGACGAACTTTGTGCCTATAACTTAACCTCCTGTCATATTTAGCAACTGAACTATGTCTAAATCACTCAATCAAACACAGACAGGGGAGTATTAATGGCATTTTCTGAAAAGCCTGATACACAGAAAGAAAAAAAGAATTTTAAATAGTAGAGATTATAGATTTAATTTGAGTTATAACATCTTTTTTCAACATGGGAACAACCAAAATGTTCAGGCAACATTTCCCTGTTCTGCTGCACCCTTACACTGACCTCAAAACCCTCTTGCTCTTAAAATTAAGTTATTTTTAAGTGGTATTCGCCACATGGACACCAAAAGTAGAATTAGCGGAAGATTCTGGCTTTTAAATGAGCACATTTTTCTCCCAAAATACGGCTGTTCGTGTGCGCAGGCAACAAACAACGGCAATTTGTGGGTGATTTCATCCAGTTATAGTGCACATTGTGCTAAATTTATTTTGATATTTGTAAAATCCCTCACTTGTACATCCAAGCCATAAGCTCTGCATCCAAGCCATAAGCACAACCATAAGCCAACACAGCCCTCAATGAAAAACAAAAAACGTAAATAGATAATGCAACTGAAAAAGGAAGTGTTGATTAAAGCTATCTTAAGAAAAACAGACAAATTCACCATCATCATCCTCACCCGTGCACTCAACACACTTTTAATCTAAATGTGTAGATGATAAGCAGCATGTCCACATCATGTGCACGGTGTGGAGAAACACCTGGCTGCACCAGCAGAGCCCACAGAAGCCTCAACTATTTTGGTAGTCACTTCCTCAGCTCTGCGTCTTAAAGAATTCAGGGGGTGAGAGGTCAAATATGCAGCAATTGTAAAACACTCAGAGCAGAGCAGGAAAAAAAAGCATCACCGGCATCTTTCTCCAATCAAGTACCTCCAAACGTTCTTCCTCCAGCAGTCTGAGGGTTGATCCTGCACAGTTTAGTTTAGCACAGGTCAGCTCTCCCTCACAGGTTTGCACATCATGCCAGATTACAGATATTTCCGATTTTCTTGTCCCGAACATCTAGTCCCACTGTTTTTCTAAATCCCTTTCTGCACACCCACCTCTCTGAACCTGCAGCCTGACAATAATGCAGCTACAGAGGATGACATGCAACTAATGTGGCGTGCAATCACAGTGAGGGGGAAACAGAAATAACATCCAGTTCACTCTGAAGTTCAATTAAGTTTCTTTAGCAAAACTCTCAAACAGTTACTACATACTGATTTGACAAAATTCATTTTCACTATTCCTACTGCCATTGAGTTGTATAGAGATATGTTTAAAAATGTTTTTCAAGAAAATAAAGTTTATATTAACAACTTCAAAAAGTTACTGATTGTAACATAGAATGCATTAGATCCTGTAGGATTCGATGTTATAATAATAATAAAAATAATAATAATAATAATAATAGGCTAATAATAATAATAATAATAATAATAGGCTCAATTAATAATCTTAATTAAGAACATTTTCTTTTTGTTTAGGGTGCAACAAAGTTACATGTTTATTAAAATGGCATAACCAAAAAATTGAATATTATTTTTATTATTAGTTTTAGTTGCAATGGACCAATGTTAATCCACGATCCTAAGATTTGAATAAATAAATACAAATCATAATAAATCAACTCACCTGTGCATCGGAGTCCCCCGGATAAAGCTGTTTATTGAACGGTCGAGACTCAGTTTCCTTTTTTATAAGAGAAAATCCGTTAGTTGTTTGGTCACAGAGAACTCCTCCTACATGATACCCCCGTGCAAGTTTTCTCTGTCATCATTTAAAAAAAGACACATGATTTTTTTATGATCTGTCACAATTACGAGGCAACTCCCTGTTAGACTCTTTAAAGGATGCGCAAGAGACAGAAAGTGTGCAGTGGGTTAAAAATAAATTCCTCCAACAATCATGTCATGCATAAAAGAAAAATATATGTACATATTCCGATTAAAAAAAAAGCGTCACTCTGACTTTTGTTTCGTCTTGTGAAGTCGCGTGTTTGCACTGAAGCTCGTGCGAGGTGCGCTTCTTTAAATCCACTTTGGAGCTCCAACTGCATCCAACTCAGGCAAGTTGCTGCAAAGCCGTGATATTTGCATCCAAACCCCAGCACTGCCAGCGGGCATTACAGGCCCCACCCCTTTCAATTTTTACTGAGAGATGAAAAACCTGCAGTGGACTTGAGTAAGTGTTGCTGTTTTTCCTGTTTGACCGGCGAAAAAAATCACGTTAGTTACTTTATTTGATGTATTTTGCTAAAGATTGTTTTTCTACATGTACAGAGCCTTCATTGTAGCGAGAAAACGTAAATGTATTACAAAGAATGTAAAGTAAGGTCAGTTAGAAATCTAAATTAGTGCATTAAAATCACATTAAAGGATAAATACGACCTTCAGTCATTTTAATTTTGACAGCTTTGTCTTTTTT
>OOFC01015896.1:0-75596 GCA_900323345.1 Pseudochromis fuscus | reverse complement strand
TTATTATTATTATTATCGTTATTATTATTATTATTATTATTATTATTATTATTATCATTATTATTATTATTATTATTATTATCATTATTATTATTATTATTATTATTATCATTATTATTATTATTATCATTATTATTATTATTATTATTATTATTATTATTATTATCATTATTATTATTATTATTATTATTATTATTATCATTATTATTATCATTATTATTATTATTATTATTATCATTATTATTATTATTATTATTATTATTATTATTATTATTATTATTATCAGTATTATTATCATTATTATTATTATCATTATTATTATTATCATGATTATTATTATTATTATTATTATTATTATTATTATTATTATTATTATTATTATTATCAGTATTATTATCATTATTATTATTATTATTATTATTATTATTATTATTATTATTATCATGATTATTCTTATTATCATGATTATTCTTATTCTTATTCTTATTCTTATTCTTATTCTTATTATCATGATTATTATTATTATTATCTTTGCATGTGGAAGAAGAATTCTGGTTTTACAGAAAAACAAAAATGACCTCCATCATCAAAGCTTCACTTATATTTAATTTATACAACCTTTATTTAAATGTGTAAAATGTGCACTGCTTGGACAAGAACTCACAGAAAAATGATAGTCCAATAGAAATGAAAATACAGCCAAGTTAAAAAACAAACAAGCTCTTTGACATGCACCAACCTATGTGGTCATTAGATATGTGTTTTGTAGGCTTGGATTTCTAACACTTTGCCACAGATGATTTTTCCATTTCAGCCTTTTACAGTAAAATTGACTTTTCATTATTTACTCAGAACATGCAGTGAGTTGAATGATATTCATAAGTTTTACATAACTGTAGACTTCGGCAGACTGGACTTTGAGATGGAGGAGAAATAATACATGATGAGAAAATCATGTAAAGCCTCCTGAGATCAATAATAACAATAAAAAGAAATTTGAACATATATAATCGATATACATCTGCACATACAGTAAGTATCAGATATGAGAACAGTCTCCCATTTCCTTGTTATCCTACAGGGGGCCATAAACAACAACTCTTGGAGATCATACAGACCAGCATTCCTTGTTTTGAGACTGGGACATTTATCAGCAGTGTTACGATGAGAAGGACTACTGGATAAACACCAGTCACATTCAGTTACACTTATCCCACTGAAGGATTTATCATGAGAACTAAGTTGCAATGCAGCCTGTTTGTTTTTCATCTAGTCACCAAGAAATAAATAGAGCCAGAACCCTGAAAATAACACATCATCACTTCATCTTTACAGCGGCCAGTGACGTAGCTGTGACGTCTCTAAGACACTGAAGGCTGAATTATTCTACCAACTAACTGGTACAGTCTGACCTAGATGTGTACCCACAATTTGTGAAATCCATTGCATTTTGTTGAATTTCAGATGAGATTTGTCCGAAGCCACCGATTCATCAGCAGTGGAGCAACAGAAGCATATGTGATGTGCACTGCTTGGATTTCACATTAAGAATGAAGTGACAAGTAGCACTTCTGAATTAGCCAGTTGGACTTTATTCTTAAAGCATTTTTTGGGTCACTTTGACAGCCTGTTAAGTCATAAGGACGTCCACTGTCGGCCAACAGACGGCCCAGGAGAGCCCTAAAACAGAGCCAGACAGTCTTTTTGTATCAGTCGTAAGATGCTTATGCATGCAAATATTGCAAAGTCGACTTTATTAAGGTCATAATTTTTGTCATAGCCTAAAAGCCAAGGGTAGTTATGGGCAATGTAATACCTCATGGGTAGACTGCGGAGCAGCCAGTTTAAAGAGAGACCTGGGGATTAATGATGACTAATGATAGGTTTATGACTCCAACATTGTGACTGTGCAGAACAGTGAGAACGTCAGAAAAAGATATATAGGCGCTCTTCACATCCATCATCCAAAAACGAATATAATGCGATTGTTCCAGAAAACTGTAAATCAAAAAGACCTGATTGTAAAACCATCCAATACTGTATACTGTCATCATGCAGTTTTAAAACTAAATAAAATACAGTTTGGAGCATGTACATGACATGTTTGGATTTTCCTACCCTGTCTGCAGAAAGAACACAAATCTCAGACAAGCTAGGTGATCACTGGTTAACCTTTCACACATGTTCACTTGTGTCTAAACCACTGATGGACTCGCAGTAGGGGGACTTGTTAAATTGTTTTAAACTGTATTCATGCTGTTTCTTCAGGGGACACTGGGCTAAACTGGTTCATGTCAAAAAAATGTCCCACAAGTATGTAAAACTCTTTTAAGAGTTGAAGATAATTTGAGGCTAAAATAGACAATACAAGTTATTATTATGATCCCATTGGAATTAAGTGGCCATAATATTTAATACAAAACAAGTGCCCAAAAAAAACAATAGTTGCCAAACCAATATTTTTTGTTCTTGTTATTGTGTGTTGTGACATGGAGAAACTTGACTTGCTTGGCCTTGTTGTCGAGACATCATTTCATCCACAAATATGTTTTCTCAGCCCATAACAACTATTTGGGATGTGTCATCGATGTCCAACTCCTCGTGACTGAAGTACACACAAACTGCTGCTCGACTATCATGCACACACTCCACAGTACTTACATGAACTGCTTGTTGATCATGGTGAAATTTAAATATAACTGCATAGATTAGGCAATAATGCACTCATGAGGATAGAATGACAAGAAAACTAGTAATTGGCAGGAAGCTCCAAAATATGATGGGAGTACTGTATGTACTTTCCAATGTATTATTCATGATCAAAGCCAGGCTTTTCATCACCAGTTTAGGCTTTTGGCAGCTTGAAATCTAAATTAGATTTGGTGCATTATTACATAGAACGCTCAGTACCCCTCTGCCTTAATCCATCAAATAGACAGTCTGGATAATAAAAAAGAAAAAACAAATATGCAGAATTTCACTTAGAAGTTGTACTGGTGGGGTTCTCACACTGTGGCATGTGCATACTGACGGTGAATGTCTAAGTTGGTGTTTAGTGGACAGTTACTCACAAATACTGACTTTTATCTCAATATATTATTTTCATATGTTAAACTAATTATGAAATGATGTTGTACCGAGTCAGATGCTGCACATTAGACAGTGACAGCAGATTTTTTACCAAACAAAAAAAGCCAAATCCAAAAAATATGCACTAAAAAGTCATAACTCACTAATTTAAATAACTCAGCTAATCAGTTTCATTTCTGCTTAGAGAACAATGACGACATTTATCATGGAAGCATACAGTTAAAAAAAGGAAAAATAACTGTGTTTGGAGCTGCAGTCCATCTCCTTGTCTGTGTCTCCAGGTTTAAACAACCACTTTATTAGACTGTCAAAAGTACTAAAATAATAATAAAGCTCAAACAGCAGGAGACAGAAAACTCTGATTATGGAATTTTAAAATGAGACGGTTAATTACCGCTCTGCAACCCTATTATAACTCCTAAGTAAACAAAGAAAGCTATCCTGAACTGTTGTCTGTTGTTTATCGTAACACCAGTCCTCTTGTCTACTTTGTCCTGGTGAAGTGCAGACACAATAATCCCTCCTGGGAGAACACACACCATTTCTGCTGCGGTGTTGATAGATGGAAAGTTAAATATTGTAACCCTAGATCTACAAATGTGGCTTTGTTCGTCAGTACACACATCTGTGAATTCACCTCACCTTTACGTGAGGAAGACCATTTGTGGATGAAACAAACAGGACTGCAGTGTTTGTCGTTTTGTGCAGATTATTGCTACCCACCAAACAAATACACAGATGTGCATGTGACTCCTGATGAATCGTTTTGTAATCTAAAAAGAAGATAGAAAGAGTTCACCTGTTGCTGCTACAATCTCCCTTCATTAGTTTATGAATCTTACTGGTTAAAACTTAAATTTACTTTTGGGATTTAATTGTTTTATTGCTTTTTCACTTATTTACAGTTTGTTTGCTACAGCCGCTCTCATTGGTCACTCTAGGCATTTTCAAATTGGGGGAGTCGTTATGATGTAGTTCAATGTTTGACCACATGTTTGCTAAAAACTGATGATTGTCTTACTCATATTTTAAAATCACAGAAATACCTGCATGTAATATTTTTCAAGGGATTCGGTTTAAAAAGTTACTCCCCTATTTGAACCTCAGTCTTTACTGTGACTATGTTAACTCTGTCAAAGCTATGTTTACTGAAGAACTCTTTCATTTTGGGATCTGCAATACATCCATAGCCATGTGAGCCGTCATAAACATCATGCACACAGCAATTTATCATGTCAATTTATTCAACATCAACAATATGATTAAGAACACTTAAATAAAAGCCATCCTGTCAAGTGAATAGAAGATGTATGTGGAGCTCAAATGTTACGGGAACCTTTTTCTTTGAAACTCTTCCCACTACTTGAAAATAAAGATTGATCACATTTGAAACAACGTGCCCAGAGAGGTAGCTGCTGCCAACATGTGTTTGCCATATTGGTCCTCAAATGAACAACCGGAATATCACCTTATTTTTTTTATACACGCAAGCCATGTGGTGCCTTTGAAAGGTGTGCAGTGCCAATCACTACATACTGTACATACCTAAATCAATCTTGAACCCAGTAAATACACAGAATATTCAGACTTACCTGTTAAGAAATGTGAAATTCAGACTTCAGTGTTAAATAAAGAGAGGTTTTACAAGTGACAATTTGAACACAGTGACCAGGATGAGCAATCCAAAATGTGTACAATGCAATATTACTTTCTTATTTAGAAAGTCTAGGAAGTGATTACTGCTTATTTCATAAGAGAAATTTGTTTTTTAAACTTCCCCTTTGGACCGTCTTCTCGGATGACACGTAAACATTTTGTGTTATTCTCAGACAATTTGAACCAGGTGAGCTGAGTGCTCTAAGATTTCAACGGAGAGAAGAGTCCCAAAGTAAACAAATTTAATTTACTCACTACAGAGGATCCAAATATTCATCTGTAATCCGATCTCGGTCCGTATGAGTTGAATTACATTAAAGATGAGTACAATTTTCAGGCCATTAGCTCATGTAAAAAACTACGTGAAAGAAAGTCTCCTGTCATGAAGATTTCAGGCAAAACATCATGGAGCCAGAGAGTAAGAAAGGCCTGCAAATGTATGAGGCAAATAGCAACAGATGTTAGAGGGATCCAGATGTGAAACTTAGATATTGTAGGTACTCTGCTTATACTCCATAAAACCCAGTTTGTTATTTTTCATATGTTGTTGCTGGGAAACGTAGGTAGGTTATATCTTATACAAGAATTTCTTTTTTTC
Organism: Pseudochromis fuscus; assembly: GCA_900323345.1. Classification (NCBI taxonomy): domain Eukaryota; kingdom Metazoa; phylum Chordata; class Actinopteri; family Pseudochromidae; genus Pseudochromis; species Pseudochromis fuscus. Next base: position 70,252 of record OOFC01015896.1, on the reverse strand, counting down.
ACCAATAGTGAGACAATGTATTCACATTCTGCTGTTGCTGACAAAACTGTCCTTTACAGGATTTAAACAGCACAGTGTGACCACCAAGGACACACAAAAAGAACGTACTGAACATGCATTCACATAATTTTGAAGAATGCATTTGATCCCGAGCACTTGTTGGCTATCTTCTTTAGTCTGCCCTATTAAAAAACAACGTGACATGATTAATCCTCTCGGCCCCCAGTTTGTTTAGGTGAGATGTAAACAGATTCACAAGTTGTTCTTCTGTTGTGATACTGAGAGAGAATCTGTTTAAGGCTTGTTTGCTGCTATTTGAGTCCTTTATCTGTGAAACTCTGTGACCTGCTGTTAAAATGTTCTCATCATTACCCCTAATAACCACACTGTTGGTAAATAATAACAAATGTGCACCTGTGACCTTGCAACGATTGATATTTATTATATATTAACATTACTGTGCAGCATGAGAGGGGTCAGTTGTAATGAGGAATCCACAGATGGCTATGCAGTTTCTCTTTACATATATATGTGCAATATGTGTTATGCTTTTGTATGTGCAATATTTCTGAATGTGGAATATGTGCAATTAATCATGTTGTTTGATCTATTAGTGTGGAGGCATGCTGTGTGCAACAAATGAGTTCAAAACAAATTTCCCTATGGGGACAATAAAAGCATATTGTATCATATCGTATCGTATCGAATCGCAACATATTGTACCATATCGTATCAAATGGTACCGTATCGTATTATATCGTATCGTATCGTTTAAAGCTTTTTATTCTCATTAACCTGGATACCACCTGTAACATGCAGGTTTTGCTGGTGAGATAACTCACACGGATTCAGAACAAACTGACCAGTCAGACAGACAGACAATAGTAACTACAACTAGACTAAACACTCAGAGGACTCTGACAAGGCATAATCCAGCTGGACTGATAAATATATTATGTACAGACTGAACACTATAACCCTGTTGTGGTGAAATAACAACACTCTTTTGTTAAAACGTTCCCTCTTTCTCGCAGTTTTTCTGGGATTGGGGATTTATTTCTTACAGGATCCCATCCTCTGGTCTTGCCCAAATGTTAGTTGTTCTGTGAGTAATACACTATCTCTCTGTAATGTTGCTAATAAACAAGTAAGCCAGCCAGTGAGGACAGAAACACAACATCCTTGGCAGGTAAATATAAGCAGATTTTTTATTTTATTTTTAGTGTATGAGATTTCGATTGATCCCTCATTCAGAAACAACTCTAAATGAATGCTACTGTGGCTCTGTGTCTTTTGGATACATGAATAGGAAACTCTTTGCTAACACCAAACTATATCAGGTGTTAAAGTGTCAGTTTTGTATTTACTGCTCATTCCAAAGTAGCCAAATAATAAATTAATAAGTCTCTATGCAGATAGTTTTTTGCAAAGTGATAGATGCCAGTACAGATGTTTACTGGCCTCTTGCCTCTTGTTCGTCCACATAAAGGAGTGCGGTATATGCCTTCACACAACAATTTTGCCCAAAACAATTTACCAGCTATCTGCTTGCATTCATGAAAGAAAAATGTTGGGTGTAGCCGTATGAGCAGCTACTACAAGGTGCACCACTTTTTGACTGACATAACCAAAGCCAAAGCAAAGGTATTTTAAGGTGAGCATGGTCATGGAGGTCAGATCCATAAACCTGCTGTTGTGCACTGGCAGGTGCACAAAAAGAGATGATCTATATGAGCCAGTGGAACATAAAACAATAGCTCTCAGGGATTTTATGCAAAATTGATGAAGGCACAGCTAATCACTGGTCAGCTTTACTCCATTGATCATAAAAAGAAACATGGGAATAGACAGCTTGGCTGCTGGCAGTAGCCGAGATTCCAGACAGTCTCATATCACTAAATCTTGTTTTCATATTCGTACCCTCCAGAAACCAGCTTGAGACAATCTTCTGAGAAACTCTTTAATGAATATGTTCACTTTATTTCATACTTTTACTTTATTCTTTGAACTTTACTCAAAGGTTAATCATGAAATCATGGTTACATGTTCCTGAAATATTTTCGGTCAACATCACTGAGGTGACTTAATCCCCGATTGCTGAATCTGAAATAAAACTACACATTTCAATAGTAAATTGTTAAAGTAGTGGGAGTGGTTCTGTCTCATGGTAAAGTTACTATGGTAAAAAGGAATTTGATGTGTGGCCTGCAAGTAAAGGACTGCTTCAAATGTATCAGGCGCCAACATTTGGTCAAGTTTTACAACGCTATATAACCAATTGTACATAACCATAAAACAAATATGTCAGAAGAAATATGAGTCTGTAATAGCTGTATTGGATGTGGGTTTTAACAGTGTCAACAAGTGCTGGTGCAATATCCCTCCAAGTTTAGTTTTGACTTGGAGTTTATGGAGGATCAAACTGGGAAGACTCACATCTGGTAGGTCTGTCAGCAAAATAAACTGATTTGATCCAATAACCTTTCGATAGATGTTTCAGTTTCGTCACACACACAATCTGAAATTGGTTTTCTCCTTATCTGTGCGGTTATAAAACGTCCCACAATTCCAACTAAAAACTAATAAGAGATAAGGGTGGAATTGATAATTGTCTTTACTGGATCGTATATTTGATGTTTTTGGATTTCAGGTTTTTTTACGACATCATTCAAAGTTCATGTTCAGTTCATGTAACTAATGCTCGTATCTGTGATATTTAAATAACTCAAAGTACTGTAAGGGTAATAACGCTGGATTTTTCACCCCCAAATGAATCCAAAACATATAAACTACTTATTATTGGTTCTATAGGTTCATAGTGTAATGCAATCCTGAACTGAGATTATGATTAATGCCTAATGATAATATGATGATAACCAAAAAGTGAAAGAATAACACCTGTTGGAGACACCTTTATTCCACATGATATTACGTCATGATCACAGACTGTATATAGAAATAGATGAAACAACCAGATCTCAAACATGAGGCCAATGTGAAATTGAAAAAAGTGATAGATACTGGCTCCAAAGCACTCTGCTTCCAAATGACTTCGATTCAAAAATGGTCGTTTTCAATCATGAAATATTCTGTCAGTACATTTTTCCTCAAGTCATTCTGATGTCATTAGCTGAAGTCAACTCTTCTTCTCAGTGATCTGGTGCACAATTAATACAAGCAGATATTAGGCTTTAAAAAGAGGAATATTTAGGGGGGTGGTTAGTTTGATTGACAGGTCTGGTCTCCAGTGACACCAGTGCTGAAGTCAAGTCTTATACACCGTAGACAGTGAGCTCAGGTTCAAGGGTTAGACCCACCTCCTCACTCCCTTCATATCTGAATATGGTCACATCTGGCTCCAAACAACCAACATGGTGACGTCTCCGGGCTCCACAAACCAACAGTGGAAGTCATGTGAGCTTTGTCCATTCTGCACATTGGAACTGCCAAAGATTTTCTCAGACAAAAATAAATGCATTGGATTTACACACACATGGATGGAGTCTAGTCTGAGTGATAGTAGACTAGAAGCTTTGCAAAAACCCCAAAATGTTAATTTTATTTCTGCAAAATAATACTCAAGATGCTATGCAAGAAGTTGTTACTGTTTCATTTAATAAAATGTAAATAATCAATAAATCTGATACAATGTATATGCTGTTACACTTTGCATTAAGAGTGGTGATCCTCCGAGTAGACACTGAGGGGGAAACTTGATGATAACTACATTATATTTCAGTTTTGCTCTACTATTATTGAATCTTAACTTCTCTTTTTCTGCTACTGCTCTTTCTATCTGCTGTTTTCTCTCATCCCCTTTCTCCGCATGGTGCATGGATTACACAGCTCCAGTCATGCTTCTTCTCTGACCGATATTGTTTATGTTTCACTCAACCGCGATTCGCCTCCCACAGATGTTCTGGAACTGTCCAGGGTGTTAATCACAAGTAACGTCCTCTGTGGTGTAAAGGAGTCTGGCGTCATTTCAACCCCAAACCTTTCTATAAGGCTGGGCTGTGTTTTTCTCATCCTGAGGCTAATGAGTTCATTAACACTTGAAACTCAATAGGGCCTCTTAAAGTTGCTTAACTCACGACACACACACAAAAAAACGACTATAACGTATGTAAGTACTGGCATCGCTCACTGTACAACATATTTCTCTGCAATATAAAAAATAAAAGTTTTGTGTTTTGTGGAAAGCTGTTTTGTGATTTTTTTTTCTTCTTCTTCTGATGTGATCTGTCTTCAGGAAGAAATGCATTTTTTTGTAAATTACTGAAATTTCAGTGCTATCAGTACCTTAATCTTTAAAAAACAAACATATATACTAAAGATGCACCTATAAAACAGAAGAAAAAAAGAGAAAAAGAAAGAAAAGAAGTGAATTAAGTTTAAAATAAGTCAACCTCCTCTCCAGTTTCTTTGACACACTTCAGGTAAGTGATACTGAAATTGAAATAAATGGGTAAATTAAACTTTATTGTATTGGTTGATTTCCTCGGTTCTACCAAACTCAAACATAGATAAATCACCATAATGGATGCATGCTGTCAAAATATGCTCTGCACACAAAAAAATATATATTTTTTAGATATTTGTTAGACACCGTTAAATATAGGATAACACAAATAATGTAAATAATTTCCATTTGCCATAATGACACAGAAATAAGATCCAAGCCATGTTTGTGTCTCAATGTTTCACTCAGAATAATAATTTTTCACAATAATTTAATATTTTAAAGCAAAGTGGGTGCTGTAGTCAGGGGGGAAGACTAAAATTCCCACTCACACCAATCTCCAGAGAAAATGTCACAGATGTGATGAAGAAACGAGTAGACTGTGCCACTCAACAAACAACACACTTGGCCCGTAGTTCTGACATTCAACAAGAAACAACCAAATAAATAATCTGGGTTTCAATGTTTAGAGGTCTCTAATTGGCTTTTAGAGTTGCTCGGTTGAAAGACACGAGCAGCTGTGAGATTTTGGGGAGGCGTGCAGCTCTTCAGTACCGCTTGACTTGCAACACGCAAGGAAACAACCGAGGAGAGGATTAAAAAGGTTTTCCGTAAAACCCCTCATAGCATGGCTGGATGATGTCAGCACTAAGACATTAGATTGCCTTGCGTGACTTTACAAAATTGCAGTCAGTTATGTAACCTCCGCCCCTCTGTTAGCTTGAACGGCAACCAGAAGCCACAGGTCTGATGCTCACCATGGTTCTGTGAGTCGTGCCTGGGAACTGCTCTCATTAGGGTTGAACTGTGATTCAAGGAACATTGAGGACAGACATCATGGCTGTGGGAAGTGTGGAAAGACCGACACTAAATGCGCAGGCAGCGGCAGCCTGAATGGATCTGCAGAGACGTGCGCTTTGAAAGAAACTTCTGCAAAATCAATGTTTGTGATCACAGCCCTGTCCAACAGTTATTTTAATTTCCAGATGAAGTGGTATTCCCATTATAGATGTATTTAAATCAGAAGAGAAACCACATTTTGAAGGAATCAGGGCACATTACAGAAGTCATTATGCTTGATTCAAAACAAATCAAACATTCAACCATGAAGACTAAACATCACATCCCACCAAATATAACCAAGCAGCAGCAGCGGATCAGATTATTTTAACCATTTATTACATTTCAAACTTTTTTTTTTGTTTTTACCATGTTAATGCATTTGCCACGTGTAAACAAATCATAGTCTAGACATACGCAGGTTAAATAAAACACTTTTTTTGCAATTGAAAATGACTTAACAGAAATTATTCCTTCACTTTTCGCCCACGAGATAAATCATAACAGCATGTAGCTCTCTGACATCAACTATTTCGCATGTCTTGCACATTTCCAGGGATCATCAATTTGTAAAACCACTGACACTAAATAACATTTTTATAGGACAGCATCCAGATGGAATGAGAGAGATCTGAAGAGATCAAAAGGCTTCAACTTGTCACATGCTGTCAGTATCTATTGTTTTGATCAAATAAGTTTCTGCTGAGAGAGCACCTGCTGAGAGAACATGTGGTGTACTCTTAAATTTAATAGGAACAGCTAATTCTGACTTATTTAGAGGAATTCTAGATAATGTCTTCACTCTTAGCCAACCCTCTCTGTTTATAATCATACTGGGAGTCCCACATTTTGTGTCAATCCCACACAAAATTAGAAACTGAAGAAAATCTTAATATGAAACCACTTGTGTCAGTGGCCTTGAGCTCATTTAAACTTTGGCAGGGGACACTGTTGGTGTTTCCCATTGGAGTGGATGCTTATAGTTATCTGAAGCACTTGATTACCAGTTACTGGGACCATCTTGCCTAATTCTGACCTCCATTGTTTACAACTGTGTCCTGATAATAATAGTTAATTTCTAACATAATTGTATTTCTTGATTTTCAGATGTTTCTTTGGCCTTGGAGCAGAGGACTGAAACAAAGTCTGTCTAAGGCAATTTCAAAAGCCACACATTAAAATTAGCCCAACACTAAGACTCACAGAGACAAACACACCATTTTTTAAAAAATGGATAATGTCATCTTTAAAGTGGTTTATTGAAGCTGACGTGAGACGATTAGTGAGTGGGTAGTTTTTGCCAGAGCTAAATGTGTTCCATCCTCATTTGTTCTCAAGCAACTCTCACCAGAACATTTTGGTTCAATGCACAAACAGTTATCTTTATTTGTTTAATTTCTGTGCCACGCCAGGGCTCTAACGTGAGTCTGTTATTGGGACAGTCCACCTTTTTAGTCCAGACTCTTTCCACTTTGTAACAAATATTCCTATGTCCAGAAGATGTGTGTTAATCACTTTATTGCTATGTTTTTCTCTTCATCTAGTTCCGCCAGCAAAGCATATTTTTTATTACCGTATTTTTCGGACTATAAGGCGCACTTAAAATCCTTTAATTTTCTGAAAAATCGACAGTGCACCTTATAATCCAGTGCGCCTTATGTATTAATTCTGGTTGTGTTTACTGACCTCGAACCAATTTTATGGTGGTGAACGGCACTCAAAAATCTGTCAAAATGTTTTAGTACGTCTTTGGTAAACTATGAAGCCGCACTGCTTGATGGATTGTCGGAGCATTACAGCTACCGTAGTCAGGAACCGAGCAGAGTAATACATACCACACTACGTATTAATCCACTGACACTATATTACGGTGTGTATGAGGACCCCAAAGTGGCACCTGTTAAGAGACAGTCGCTTAATGCGCCTTATAATCTGGTGCGTCTTATGTATGAAAATAGACCTTCGTTCATTCTCGTTCACTGATATTGCGCCTTAAAATCCAGTGCGCCTTATGGTCCGAAAAATACGGTATTTATCTTGAAAAATATCTCAAAACCTGTTAACCCTTTAATGCCAAATGTATCATATTTGATACATGAGTTTTGGAGACATCTACATCATCAGCGTGATATTTTAGAGAGTTAGTGAAAAAAATAAAAAATCTAAAAATTTATAAAAATGTAATTAAATAAAAAATATCTCTCTCTCTCCCTCTCTCTCAATCTATATCTATCTATATGTTTTTATATGCATTTATTTTTATTCTTACCTTTACTCATTTTTTTGTCAGAAGATTCAATAAACACTTGGATTTTAAAAATTTTGAATTTTCTGGCAATTATTTGATGATGCAGACATTACAGGGTTAATTTGGCAGTCCTTCACTTTCCTCCAGTTCCAAAGTGAGGTCTGATTTTTGGTGAGTATCTGTAGCTGTAATCTGGTCAAAAATAAATAAATAAATAAATAAAATAAAGTTTGTATCAGTAGTTGCACAGGCACAGTAGTTCACCCCATCACTTCACAGCAAGAAGAATCTGACTTCAAACCTGTTGGATTTTCTGTGTGGGTTGTTGGTGTTTATGGCCGAATACATTTAAAACCAAATCTCTTCAATCAGCCATAGTTCTGTTTGGTGTTTAGAGCTAATTTGCAGATACTAGCATGATGTTAAAATGGTAAATGAAGTACATTTATATAGCGCTTTTATCACCTTAGCGCCTTACAAGGCTCCTCATTCAACCATTCACACACACTCTCACTCACCAGTGGCTACCGAGCTGCCATGCAAGGTGCTAGCCACCACTGTGAGCAGCTTAGGGTTCAGCGTCTTGCTCAAGGACACTTCAGCATGTGGACAGGAGGAGCTGGGGAACAAACCGATGATCTTACAATTTGTAGAAGACCAGCTCTACCACCTGAGCCACAGCCGCCCTTACAACCTTTAACTACGATGGTGACAGTGTAACCACAAATTAGACCTGTTAAGCATCAGCACAGTGTTTGATGTCAGAAGCCTTGGGCTTTGGCAGCAGACTCAAAGGCCAATTATTGGTGGCCTCATCTGTGTGGTAGCGAAGGTCCACTTGATGTAAATGTCATTATCTGCCATTACACACTAAAACCAATTACGCAGCTGCACATACAATGTTCCTTTTTTTTTGTTTTTAGCCTTTTCAGTTTCTTTTGCCAAACAGAAAAACCAAACAACTTCTTCTTGTTGTTTTTCTTTATGCATGTATTTATGCTGCAAAATCCTAATTGTAGTATGCACAAACACATGCCAATATTGAAGTATAGTATTGTCAGGTTTTGATATAACCAATGGTTACCAATAAAAAGCTAGCTGATATAAACTTTCATCAGATGTTTATGTGTCATTTCTATATTTAGGTAGAAATTTCTGGTGAAGCATTTGCTTGAAAAGATCATAACTTGCAGCGTTTCTTGGTATGCTGAGCCTCTGGATCCCCTGAAACAGGTTTCAGGCAGAAGGAAACAGCATAAAATATTTCTCAATTTCTAAACTCAGCTGTTAATCATAAGAAACACTTCCCCCATTCACGCTTTGTTGATAATGTAGTGATAAGGAATGAATAATAGTGATGTGGAAATGGCCCCACACATTAAACAAACAGCTCTACGAGTTGTTGAGAGGAGCTGTGACTCACACTAATGCTTTTCGCGGATACACAGTGTAAACCTAAATCTTAGTTAAATTTCTCCTCCATTGTGGAGTAATGTCAGATTTTCTGTTTATTTCTTTTACTTCCCTGTGTCCACTGATCATCACTGACCAGATACTGAGTTTCCTGAGCTCAGTCACACTCGATGGATAATATTTTGTTTTCCAGCAGTTTTTGGTTTCTGTGTTTTTTAGTTGGTTTAAAACATGATGAATCTATTAGTAGCATGTCAGAACCCTACACTGTTGTGCTCGGCTTCAAAAATGTTTCTCAAACTCACACAGTTACAGTTGTTTCACCAAATAGTACAAATGCCTGTTAAACCAACACAGCACTCTTTACAAACCATGAAATTACATTCAAGTGCCTCATGTTGTTCTTCTCTGTATTAACATAATACAGTAAGTGCACTGTCACTCACTTTTAAATGAAAACCAGTTTCCAACTCCATGTTTTCTCTCTGTGGTGAGGATATGGATTTGAGAATCTCTAAATTGCAATAAAATGCATTTTAAAGTCCTTTTGGTTCCGTTTTCAATCCAAGTGAAAACATGTCTCTCGCTTGAAATCTTGATCAGTTCAATTCTGAAGTCAGCGCTATGCAATTTACCTGCCTGCTGCATATACTTGACAACTTGTTAGGATTGGAGAGGCCATTGAAAACACACTCCAAAATAAACACATTTTTGTAAGTTAAGTCCTTCTCTTGGTCGGGCCAGGAACAGATGTCCAATCTGGCTGATGAATCGAAAACATCTGAAACAACTCTTTTAGCCTTAGTTCAATAAATATACCTTTCAACACATTTACAGGAAAAACACACAGGCACAGGCTTTGCCTTTGTGGTAGCCTGTACCTGTAACCTGTAGAGTTATTAGAGAAAAGATTACTTGACTGATCATAAATACTTCAATTAGTAGTTGTGTATATTATCTTTTCTAAACTTTTGTCCCAACTCTACAGATCCTGTTTGTATTGTTTGTATTTGTATTTCCGATAAGCTCCCGTGACACCACAACAGAGAGCATGGTTGTAATTTACATTTCTTACAGAATATAATTTCTAGAGGGGTCTCCTCAGACACGAGATGCAGAAAAACTTCTTTACTGTCTTTTATTTGACATTTTTAATTTTCAGCAGTACTGACCTGTGTCTTCTCTCCTGAGCAGGTGTCAGACATGTCAAACAGACATTTCAGGTCCTGATGTATCCACTGTGTCATGGCGTAAAGAAAATATTTGGAGAGCCAGCCCCGTCAGACCTTAACATCCACAGCTCCTCTGTACATTTAGAGAAGAAATACTGTATGTTTAAGGTTTGAATGATGAATGAGTAAAATAATTTCTTTTGTATGACAAATATAAGAAGACAGTCTTAAGAAAGCGGATGGGTCAGGTGCTGCAGAGGTGTCGCATGAGGGAAGCACGACTGTTTATTTAGAAATCAACTGTTGCCAGATGTGCATTTGAAAGTGCTAGTGTGAACACGTGTGAGTGTTTTGAGAAAAAATAAATCATCCATGTGCAGCACACCGACTCTTTGAACATGTACGTGTCTCCCACTGAAAAAGATCACTGGTAGCAGAGGTCATTAATTGGACTTGTTTCCCATCTGTGTAAGTAAAACACAAGAGGAGCTGCGTGTATGAAATCAGAATGTGTTAGCGATTTAGCATGTCACTGCGCAGTAAACACAATGATTCAAAACCCCATGTGAACCCCTCCTGCTCAGAAATAGACGAATGCACCCCCAATGGCCTTTTAACAAACACGCCACATTTGTCGTAACAACTCCTAATTGACCCTCTGAAAATTACTTTGATTTGATTTGTATGTGAGTTTGTAAGTAAAAGGAAGGAGGAAAAAAAGAGGAAAAAAAAATCTGACAAGATTCAGTTTCCCCTAAAGGGCTCGAGAGTCAGTTAAACTGTCTACAAATTGCTCACAGTCCAATAATTGAGCTCAAGTGCTGGAGTGCTGCAGTAGGAGACAGACCCTATGGAGGATCAAATAACTGATTACCTAGGAAAAGAAATTGAGGATGCCAGTGAGGCTTTGTTGAGTTACCAAAAAGATCAGTTTGTACAACAAAAGATATGGCACAGGCTGAAAATTCCTATAAATCAAACTGAGTCTGTTTTGAATGAAGCTCTTGGAGAGGCACGCAGGAAGGATGCCATCACTGTGGTTGCAAATTCAGTTGCACAACTTCTGTTGAGCACTGAAGAGACAAAACAGTTGCTGCTATTATTCACCTCAGTTACTTTGTGCTTCTATTGATGAATACCTTTTTTGCCAGCTCTTATTTTCTGTCTTTCTTCTAACAGAATTAACATCAGTGAATTCATTGGTGAAGTCATGAAAGTTTGAGCCATTGAAGCCACATATAATCGTGTATAAACAGTTGCTCACAGACTGCAGTGGAGTTAGGATGGTCGAAAAAAGCAACAAGCAAAATAACAGATACAATCAGTGCAGCAACTGTGTTAAAAGGAATACAAATAGACCGGGACATCAATAATATCCCAGACCTGCTCACAATACAACAACAACAAGCAGGATACTGATCTGAGTTTCTTCAGATTCATCCCAGCTGTTGCAGACTGAACCACGATGCTGTTTTGTTGTGATGTGTTTGAGAAAGTGTAAAAGTATTCGTACACATCACATATGTTTGAGCCTCCTCCTCCATGAGCATACAGTAAATATGGACTGGCTGTCAGTGTCAGTCAGTACATTGCTGACTAATCTTTAGCCAATACACTTATGGACAACTGTTAAATCTGAGTATTCTTGTTGAATAATTAACTATGGATACTCTGTGATTTATGCATTTTCATGAAGTAAAAAGATAATTTGACATGATGATGAGAAGAAATGAGTAAAGTGGTGGAATGGATTTTCCCTTTTTCTGTCTCTTTACCTCCGAATAAGAAAACCAAAGTGGCTTTGCTCAGTTTCTATGTTTATGTTTTACTCCTCCTACTCCTATCATTAAAACATATTAATAAAAAAAAGTTTTACCTTTGTATCTGTTTTATTTGCAAATCAAAATGTTTTTGACAGAGATAAACCTAAATATTTTAAACAATCAGAGGTTTGTTTCTCCCAAAATCGACCACTGAATTGATTGAAAGATTTAAACATAACACTTCACAAAAGGCAAAAGTAGGAAAGTTCTGGTTCAAAAATATACAATAAACATCTTTGGTATAATTGTGTAGATAATAATGAAATCTAAAGTGTATAGCCAAGGATACAGGATGAGCACACAGCTGTTTAAAGACAGTGTAAGATGGTGACTGCACACAGAGTACAGGCAGTGCAGAGAGGAGGCAGGGGATGCATGTTCCATAGATTGTCCAGTTCCACATTCCTGTAGTGCAAGGAGGTGTACTTCACACATCCTATCTGCTCGCTCAATTTAAATATTTTGCTGTGTTTTAAGTGCTTCTTAATTTTTCACGGTTTCCAGCCCTTCCAGCTGATCCCTTCCAGATGTGGCTCAAGTGGGAGGTGAGTGAGGAAGCAGGGGTAAAGACACCCCGCCTCATATACACATACATATATGAACACACACTGTGTGCTCGTAAACACACACACACTAAAATGACTCACATGAAAACTTCTTCATTTACTTTTTTTTTCTCTGTTTTCGGTCAGAAACATGCAACAAACACACAAACAAAGGCAAGGATATAAGATGCATGTCCAGTGTTAGTCTGAAATTTTGTGGGAATCATAGATAAAGTAGAAAATCACAGAAATGGAGGAGGGAAAATGATCCATGCAGCAATTGACTCACCACAAACTCTGCCGCTGGCCCAATCACTGTCACGACAAATGCAGACTTGCCATATCTTGATCAATCACAGAAAAACCTCCAGGCTTATTTGCTGCATGGTTCAAAAACATTTTTGCTTCAATAGGCCCTAGAAGAAATGAATAGTGGGAAAATTAACTCCAAAATGTTGTAGAGGAGCTCATTGCCACATAGCCACAAACACAAGGGAATGCTCTCACTCATAAAAAATGTTTTTTCTGCCATTTTTTTCAAAATGGACAGTCTAATTTGTTTTTATTATTGATGATTGATATTTTTTTCAGTATGTATTAGAGTGTATAAAGGTGCTTTCAAGTTTATGATAATTCATTAACTATAAATTCTACGTAGTGTATATACAGATCACTTTCACTTCATACCAAATTTTAGAGATTGATTTCTCCAGCTTCAAAGGAGTCACTGGTGTCAGTTATGTTCAGTGCAATATAAAAAAAATGTCCAGAGTGCGATGTCCAAATAATACCAGAGTCTGTCTGGAGGATGAGGAATAAATCAAACAAAGTTTACAAAAGATGTTTCAGCTTTTTTGTGTTCAACAAATCAACAATATAGTCATTTAAATTCACTTAGATATTTTAATCATATCTATAAAAGTTTTATGAATTGACCGAGAGGACTAATGTCTGTAGATTATTATGGGATCTTTGAGACCCATCAGAAAATAGCTGATAAAAATTAGTTGTCATACTCTTTTAAAAGACCAATCAGTCCACATCCAGACACATGCACAGTCTGTAAATGGTTGAAGTTGACATATACTTTCTCTTGTACTTGAGGATGTACAATCCTCTCTGCAGACCTTCAAGACAAGACACAGATATTGGGAATATATGATATTTATGTGACTGACAAGCCATTCAGCTTCATCTTCCCTGCCTCAACATTAACATCTATGTTCTGGTATTCCCCCATACACACTGTACATGCAGTAGACGTACGGCTATATTGAGCCGATGCTGTCTGCTAATGTCTCCACCAGAGTTTTAGTTGATCTTACGTGCGCCTGCTAACATATCGTACGACCACAAAGAAGAAATGCACTCACAAACGTGTCAAAATTGCATCCAAGATTGGGAGACTGGAAAGAGTGATCCAAAGTATCTCACATCCATCTACACCAAACTTAATGGTGCACAAATGATGGAATGTTTTTGAAAGTAGGTGAGGCATGAAAGAGCCCATAAATAGGCTACCAGGCCCAGGATTTGGGAAAGGTTCAACGCAACACTACCCCAGTGCAAAACAACACAGGAGCAAGCTGAGTGTCTTCATCTCTCCTCATCCTCCAGACAGACAGAGTGCGAGGGGGAAAGGCAGATCGACCTCAGTAACACCAAAACTCAGCGCAAAATTTATGGGACCCTGCACAGCGAGACAGCCAGGGCGATGCCAAATCGCTGTTTTTGTCTGCCTGGATAGAAAACACCATTAGATTCAGTCAATTCATCAAAAAACTGGGGATTTGGGCGAGCTTGTCTAATTTACAGGTCCTCAGGCCCACCATGGAGAGAGTGTTGTCGTTGGCTAAGGATGCCTCAGTGCCAAAACTGCAGCCAATCGCAAATTGTTCTATTCTCTACAGGTCGGGTCAAACTGAAACCATTAGCGAGGAGGAGTGAGTCGCTAAAAGAACTGAGGTCGAAAGTATTTCTGAGAAAATGTGGCATTCATGAGCCCTTGCAGGCCAAGATCACAGAAACAGGTCTTTTTTTTTTTTTTTCTTTTACATCCTACCGACACATCAAACCAACAGATGCTGAGTCATGTAGTTAACGGACATGAATCTTTAAAAAGCAAAACCTAATTTTCCCAGTGCAGTGGACCCGGGGAGTAGAGTCAAACACAAAGACGAGTGTGGAGGAGGAAAAAGGGGGGGCCAGAGGGCACTGGGACTACATGGGAACTAATAATCCCTTCACAATGGTCTACTCGTCTGGGTTCTGATCTGCACCACAGAATCTCTCTATGGTCTGGAACATTCCTACAGACTCAGGTTTAGTTCCTCCTGGAGACAGACGCAGGTTGGCTCTTTATCCTAACTCCCCTGTCGAAGCCAATATTTCAGATCTCATATAGCTCATGGCAGGGGGCCGGCAGACTAAGTGCTTATCATTTTTTAGAACAATATTTGACCTCTATTATAAGCACTTCAACACAAAATACTTTTCTCACCATATGGAAGTGCAAACTAATCCACCCTCAAGGCCCTTCTCGGAGACTTCAAGTGTCTTGCTAATCTGTCTGGGTGCCAAAGAGTTGTTTCTGGCCTCAGGTCAGAGGGCCTTGGCTGTATAAATCATTGTTTTTACATATTTGTGGACAATGCTCCGAGCTCCAGCCAAGCATGCTTAGAAATTGTTTATGATGTTGTAGATTGCACGTCAGTTCTGATTTATTCTGTGAAGAACACAAGAGTTGTGGCCTCTGACAATCGGGCAGAATAATAAACTTAAGAGGGCCCTGCAGGTTTAATGCCACTTAACACTTGTACACGTGAATTCCACTGTGGCAAAGAGTAAATCTGACTCACAGCAATAATTCTCCTGGCTGTGTTAATTCGTGGTAGATTTAGAAAGCTGCTCCAAAAGGGTGTTAATGGTTTAGTCTCTCACTGCAAAAAGAGTTTGTATCCAAACCAGACGTCACATTGAAATGACTTTCCATCTTTTTCTTGGTACCTAATAATAATAATTGAAATTTTTGGGCTACATCACAACTGAAAGGCCGACTCATTTATGTTTTTCTCTGCACTGTCCGTAGTATATGGACAATCAACACCGCTTTGAGACAGTAGAAGTATCTTAGCATCTTTAAGACTTATTGTTTGGTGGGTTTTTTTGTAATCCTGCCCATTATAAAGCCGTATGTGTGCTCAATGAAGCACTGCACTGAGAAGGAGGTCAGTGGACAAAAAGAAGTATGTTTAAAAAAAGAGTTAAATAAGAATCTTGTTTCATGTGTCGTTAAACATCTATTTAAAAAGACATCATTAGGCCTTGTTGCTTTTTCCTGTCTTGTCTGGTTGCCACAGCTTCGACACTGCAGAGGCAGAGCAGAAACTGACCCCGACGCTGATTCTAGGCTGATTTCTCCTTTAAAGGTAACATTTGAACCACAGTGACACTGTATTGTTTGCCAAGGACACACAGTTGGGGAAACAATCACAGCAGAAGACACAGATTATTAAAGACCTGAGCTGGTGGAAACAAACATTGTCATATCTTTTTCCACTGTCAACTCAAGAGGATATTAAGCATTTACTTCCGCTGATGTTCTGTAACACAAACATGGTTCACTATCTACCACAGTTATGGATGGATGCAGTTTTAGGTTACAGTAGATTTTCAGGGTGGACAGACTCTCTCTTGGATAGAAGTGTGAAAAATTGAGAGACTATAGAACTTGCGACTTAGAAAATGCTGAAAACAATTGTTCTGCATGCATAACAAGAACAGGAAAGCATTAGGCCATGATCAAATGCATCCAATATGTTGCTTAACAGTTTGGTATGACCTTAATAGAGCACACAAAATTGATTTTTCATGGCCACGTAAAGACAATGTATAGCTGTGCCACATGTCCAAAATACTGCCTGTATGCATGCAATATCAATTTGTGTGTAGACATTCTTTCATACCACTGGGAACACATTTTATATCACACATTTTCTTCTCCTCTCTTTTCTTTTCAACTCACTATGTAAAGAGTTGAACTCTCCCATTTAGTCTCCCTGTGCTATTCAGCACCAAATGTGTCTTTTCTCTTGTACCGAGTACACATTTGGGTATGTTTGTCATTGGGTAGAAAGAGGGGTAACATGTCCGCCAAACCACACTACTGGCCCATAGATAGGAATTTAGGACCTAATTGGTCCAACATTGTGCTTACTCTAGTTACATCCCTCTGTGATTTGCAGTATTTCCATATTTCTTACAGGATTTAATGCACTTATACTTTTACTGTTAAGAAATTGGAAACACCTTTTTTATAACTTGCACACTTGTAATATTTGTAATGTTGTTGTTATCTATGCAAAAACTAAAAAAATTACAGTTGCCCAACATATGGGGAAAAAAAAACGCAAGCTATAAGTATGAAGTGTGAATATATTGTTTGGGTGTGTCTCTGACTTTTTGGTGCCAGGTCTGAACAAATTTATTTCTCTTTCATACGTGTCCAAGAAGACCAACCAGAGTACTAAATCCAGGGAGACCAACTCTTTAACTGTGGCAACCCACCCAATTCATCACTGGTCAGCTTAGAGCTGAGCCAGAGTAAGACCATGCATCAGTAAAAACCAAGCTTTCCATGCTGACTTCTTTGATTTGTCTTTGAACTGAAGCCTCTTCTCCCCAGTCACTCATCTTCATATATTTGAACGTGACACCAAAAGTTTAGAAATATCACATTGGAAGTGAAGGAGGTCCCTGACTCAAAGAACTAGTGTTCTCACGAAGATCAGGATGGGAATGAGAGGCACAGTGCTTCTGCTTCTTTTCCCAGAGCGTCCCATTCAGGCCAGTTCTAGTGCCAGGAGAAGTTCCTGGTGGTCCTCAGGCTGCCTTTGATCCTCACCAACCAGGGACCCTTGGACAGATCAGTCAGTGTAATCACTTGTGTTTCAGAGTGCTCACGGGAAACAGTAGTGCTCCATTTCCCTTTCATAGCATGACCTCAGCAGTGGCAACCATAGCTGTGAGGTGACACAGACCTCTGTCCAAATAGGCTTCTCTGTTGTCCCTATCTAATTGAAAGGGCAGCAGATAAACACAAGAGACAAGCTGCCTTGGTGAGCCACAGAAAAACAAGCAGTGAGAAGAGAGCGGGGTGGTGGTGCCCACCTCCAGTGAACACTATTTCAATTCAAGTGGGGAAAATTGTTGGCAAGAAGGCCTGTGGCGCACAGCCCACCCATAACTTGCCATGCAACACTTATTTTTAGCTGACCCTTCAAGTTTACATCATGGCCAACCCTAAAGTCCTGTTGGTGACACTTGAGGAAAAACTATGTTTGCATGAACACCCTGCGTTGGCAAGGTCAAGGAGGTGCTGCTAGCCAGATGCACCAGCATGTTGAAAAGAAGGGCCTGAACTCCATGGCAGCTCGTCTTTGGACGATGGACTGAGAGGAGTGTGTTTGACTTGGACAAACTAGAGACAGACTCACTGCCAGCTTCTTTGAGCAAGTGCACAAACAGCAGTCCAAAGGGTTTGGTACATCAAGATTACAGGAGGAGAAGCATTCTTGCATTTCATTTCAGATTAGTTTAAAGCTTCTGAGAAACTCTTGACACACATATTTTTCTTATCAGAAGATAATTATTGCATTGTTCTTTGGAATAACTTACATTCCTGCCTTTCTTGGTGGATTTTAGATGACATGTAACACAGAAAAGACAATAGATTGGTTTAGGCAGCAGGAAGACAGACAGGCTTCAGTCGTACTTTGTGTTAGTCAATATGGGACATTTCTTTGTTGATGCCTGTTTGCCAAGAAGACACAAGCTTGTCTCAGTTAGATCAGCCATGTGCTGTGGTTTACCATTATAGCAGCCCTTAACGTTGTTCCATTAAAATCCCTTCAAACTGTGGTTATTTAGACGTTTTAGGCCTATTCCCTGGTAATTGTTCCCACATGTTTTGCAAGAGATATCAATCTTATCAAGAAAATACTAACCAAAAGTGAAAAAGGAATAAACTGTTTCTGGTAACCAAACAACTTCTTGTAAAGCCTAATTTTTCCAAAAATCACATTCAGTTACTACCGACACCCGGAGGCATGGCAGCGGGTTTGCCAAGACTTTTTTTTTTTCCTGCTGACATCAGAGATCGTTCAGAGTGTCAGTGATGAAGTGATTATACATGAATTCCCACCAAGTGAGAAATGCACAAGTTATAACGTTTTATTTATTTTCGTGTAGACTCAGTGACGTCAAAAAGTCGTAAATATGTTGGCCTTACGTCGATATTATAACTCAAACTGAACGTGATTTTGACCTGTGAGCCAGGTTCAGTGAGTGTACAACGTGCTCTGAACGCACTGAGAAATAAATTTTTACCTTATTGTGGCTTATCGCAAACGAAAATGGTGGTTTACATGCCACAGATTAGCACTCATAAACACCATTCATTAGAGGGCTCTGCGAGCACCTCCCAAAGTTCCTTGCCAACAGATTATGCTTTGATTTATGTGGTGTGAAACTTGTGGCCACGACAAGCTGTGAACTAAATAAGTGGAAGATTTAGGTTTGGTGAAAATAAACTGAAAAGATATTACGCATTAGTGAAACATATTTTGTTGAAAAACAACATATTCAATCATTTCATCTCCAGCTGGCTTTTTCCAACACTGAGTTTTCATTTATCTCATGATTCATGCTTTTCACTTTTCTGTCTTCCCTCTTTTGCCTTTGAAATATTTTGGGAATAGTATCGCCTTATATAAATGAGGTGTGGGTGCTATTCTAAAACAAGAGCTCCTAGAAAGAGTGCTCTGCTCTTGAGAGTCAAAGATTTGTAATGAGGATCTTAATATTTCACCTAAATTTAGAGACTGGAAGCTCTATTAATCTAGTAGTTAAATTGTATCAAATAAATGGTTTGGTATTCATTTAAATTTCAGTCCCCAAAATGTAGTTTACTGTTTATCATTAATATGATTATATTATTTTCGTGAGCATGTTTGCATGCTGATGTGACCACTTAGCTTAAAGCCGACTGTAACTTACAGAGCAGACTGTCTTGTTTCCACACCTAAAATAACTTATGGAGCTGAAATGTGTTTCTTTATTATCACATCCTTTTTGCAGCAGTGTCCACATACTGTGCAGAATCCACTGGTGAAATGACTCGTGACACAGCAGTGTCAGCCTTCAGTACTTCAGTAGCCCTGCATTTAAGCCATGAAACGCTCTCAGCAGAAACGTCGGCTCTCCATCGCAAACGCTCTCAACAGTGAGGCTATAAAGAGGAGCGCCCTTTAGGCCTTCGACAATTTTTCTCTTTTTGTTTAGTCAGGCCCACCGGAGTCTGTGCTCCGTCATCCAGCCGGTGTTCCAATTTTGACTCAAAGCAGAGGCTCTGCGAGTGAGCCAGGCTGAAATATTATCCACAAATGCACACATTCACATAAGCAGTTATGTGAAGCTTCAATGCACCGCCGCTGAGTTGTGAAGTAGCATCCGTCACACTAACCCCGTTCTGCTGATTCCTGTCTCACTATGTGTTGTAGATTTGAGGAAGATTTGAGTAACTTTACCCACTGACATCCTCGGCAGCCCTGGTTATTCTCACCAAGTGTAGGGGGGATGTGGGGGTGCAAAGGTTTTTAAAGAAAGTGTTTGTGAATTCTACCCCGGGGTATTTTTTCCCTCAGTGAGCAACAGTGAGGAAATTATAGCTTAATTGTATTGTTTATGATGAAACTTTGCTTCTTTATGACTGTTGTATGTTGTTTGATTTTCACAGTTTTCCATGAAGTTTTCCTTTTGAAATACAGTTGTTGTTTTCTTTTGGTGTTTGTTTTTTTATTCTCTTTAACTCATTTTAATGGAACTGGGCAAATGTAGTTTTATTTCACTGCGTCAAAGCAGCAGATATTTACAAGATTAATACAGGTAGGGTTTGTGGGAAAAATCATCTTATAAATCAAAAAATTGTGTTACTCTAGGACATCTCCTCTCCTTTTGATGATTTTCATACTATTACTCACATCAAAAGAGCGTGTAATCTTTTAGTGGACATCTCATCATTTACTTCATTGTGGTATGAACCTCTTTAGCTGCAAACATGAAATCTGTAAGACACATGCTGAGGCTAAGGTATCAATCTATCCTAAGTTCAGACATATGTTTGTGAAAAACAGGTGTTTCAGTGCTAACTGCTGACGTCGTTGCTCCTTATGTCTCCAGAGCTGTCCTTCACAAACAGTGGAGACAGATGGGCTGATTGAATATCTGCCTGAATGATAGATGCTGTGACTTCAGGTGTTAACTCTCCACACTGTTGGCTAGCAATAGATGAGCTCTACCTGCCATGCTCTGCAGCTAAAAGGCCATAAAATAGACCCAAATTTTCACATCATGTGTCTCAGAGACAATAGGCAACTGATGCAACTTTGCTAAGACTTTCTCTCTATTGGCAAGCAAATCACTTAGTTTCTTCTTTTTGTTTAAGTGCCGCTTGTCATGGATTTTATTGGTTTAAAATTGCTTGTCAGCCTTGCATAGGTCTGCTGTTTTTCTGCTGCTCATAAATTGTGGTCAGTCTGTCATAGATGATAGATGGGTGGTCAGTCCCTGTCTGGTTGGATTCCTGCATGCAAATTTCTGATTAATGCTTGTCCAATCAGTTAGTTTTCTTAGTGGCAGCAGCGTCTTGCCTAACTACACTAGACGTTTTCATGCAAATCACGTGAAGGAGGTCACAAAAAGTTCAGCCAACCTGTTGGTTTAGCAGCTGTAAAATGTACAGCCGCTGAATACAGACGTGAGGACAGACAAAATATACCCTACGTTCATTATGATGACAGATGACTGGGAGAACATAGTGTAAACTGTGTTCAGTGCTTCTTCTCTTTGAAGAGGTTAACTGGTGTGGCTTTTTGAGGGGAAACTAAATTTCCTCAGGGCAAAAAGAAATCATTATCATTTCAGTCTTTTGCAACAACGTGTTTTAAATTCTGAAATCTCAGTTCCAATTTCATCTGTATGAAAATGAACAGAGAACATTCCTCAGTGTCCGTGCTGTAAACTGAATACTGATGATGTGAGAATACGGGTTTCAAACATAATGGTGTGTTGGATTTGAAAACACCCCAATGGAGGGATGATTTATTGAATGCTAAAGGCTTTCAACAAGGTGCATCAGTTGTAACAATACAGGGAAAGGACCCTGCAGAAATAGCTGTATATTTTAAATTTGGGATGTTCAAGGCAAACAAGTGACGCAGCTTAAATGCTTGTGAATGGGTTGACAAGGTAGAATACTGCCTTTTGACTACAAACTGAAAAGGGTTAGTTTAAAGGTAAGGATGGTAAGATTTTCAAGTGGACTACAACAGTTCATATACAACTGTAACAGCTGGGGTTACAATATTTTTTCCTCTCTTGTCGACATAAATAGCCTCTTTAAGCTGAATTTATCATTTCTATCTATGTTTCTCACTGCTACATTTTTCTTTTGCTTGGATTTCTGCTGAAAGAGAGAGAGAAAAAAAAACTAAACTGATTTTAAAAAATCATTCATTGCAGTGGATTGCTGATGCAGTCAGTTCCAATTTCATCTGTATGAAAATGAACAGAGAACATTCCTCAGTCTCCCTGCTGTATAAACTGAATGCTGCATGGCGCCTCTCCAGACCGGAGTCTCTACGAACTTGCCTACCTTGGCACTAAGCCACACTTGTGAAACGTACGGTACACACTGTGAAGGCAGCATCATCACAGCCAGGCAAACTTACCGTTCACACATTCTGGCATCAAATAGGCCTCCTGAAGGCTTGCATCAGGTCTGCCTTAGTAAGAAATTCAATGGCCTGGGTGGGAAAATTATATTGTCCCCTTTTGCAAATTACCTCCCAGCCTGGTTCCTTTAAAATGGATGGAGCACGCTAATAAACTGTCTACACCTATTTATGATCAGCAATTTGTGTTTATATTTGCATTTTATATGCAGGACCATAGCCACCTCTGAGGTCATGTCCTTTGTACTTTTAGAACAAACAGGAATTAAAGTTTTAGTGTTTCGCAACCAGAATTGAAGTGGGATAAAGTCTTTTAATGCCCTTCATGTTGGAAAAAATACAGAAAATGCTTCACTGAACAAATAACCACACAAATAACAAATTTCTAAAAAATAATAATACTTTGGAAAGACTTTTGTGAAGTTAAACTCATGACCTCAATATCTCTTAAATCCCTGACACAACTCTGTTCATGAGTTCATATGACTTTTATGACCCTTATTATTCAGTTTAAATTGCAGACAGCAGCCACTCACGCAAAGAAGGGCTAAAATAGCAGAACACAGATATTCTGCAGGGCATGTTGGCATGTGATGTCCTAATACAAACTGCGTTGCACCCTCTTCTGGAATAAATGGAGTACAGCAATGCAGCATTAACATGAGGAGTCTGTGTTTTCTTATGGAGTGATCTGGATTTTATTCTGATGGTTGATATGTGACATGATTTTTTTTATGACGCCACCTTACACAGTTTACAATATTCATTTAGAATTTAGAAAAAATAGATTGTTGACTTTAAAATAAATCATGATATTTAGTTTTTAAATTGCTTACGTTTTGCATCACATAAATTACTAGAGCTAACTGATGCTTTGTTTTAGTGTGTGGTGTTTTAGGTGACCACCACGTGGATGCCGGTTCGATTCCCGGCCGGCCAGATTTTTACGCTGTGTAATTCTTCTACTTTATTTTCCCTCATTATCTGACTGTCCCTAATGATTTTATATAATCACACTAACGCACTATAATAAAAAGAAACATAATTATGCTAAAACAAAACAAAAAAACTCAATGAGTGCAGCGATAGGAGCTCTCTGATTGGTTCTCGTCGCTGTCACTCCTTCGTCGATGACGTTCTTCCGGTTCCACCATAGGAACACGTGTAGATAGTACATTTCCGAGTTGAGGGGAATAACAGCACCGAAACATCAGTTTTCAGACACCGTCGTGTGGTCTCCTCAGGTTTTGTGTTTGTGAAGGCTTTGCCGACTAAGCCGTCAACATGGTGAAGCCTCGGTTTAAGGGGAAAGGCTCCATAAACCCCTCGTCGTCCAGCAGCAACCCCGGTGAGCTAACAGCCTCGTTAGCCACAACGTTTGTTTACACCTAATGCTAATTGATATTTTTTGTTGTTAAATTAAATTGCTGCTTAACAGTAACATGTGCAACCCGTCCAATGGAGTCACTCAACCCAGGGTGGTGTAACTAAAAGTTAACTTTTGCTATTTATCTAACACGTAGTAAAGACAGATGTGGCCTCATAAATATAAAGTATTCTGCTTTGGGGGAAATAAATCCGGTTATCCAGTATCCGGTTGAAGATAAACGTGTTGGTCTTCAAGTCTGGAAATTGTTATTATGAATAAATCTTAATATTGACCAAATACGTTTATGTATCTTTACAGGTGAATGTATACTTGCGTGTCACTGTAGTATTATAGTATTTTACGACCTAAGAAATGTAGACTGTCACAACAGCCATACAGTAAATTCAACATTAATAATTGTAAAAGTATTACGTATGTCCTAGAATTGTTTTAGATTAAAAGTATTAGCATTTGAAGCATTTTTCAGTATGCAGTAGAGCTCTAAAGCACCACTAACTACAGACTTGTATAAATGAGCTTCAAGTCCAATCATTCAATCAAAACCTCTAAAATAAATAAAGAATATTTTAACCTTCTTTAATGTCGTCTAATAAATTGGCAGCTGAGTGTGTTGTGGTAGCAGGTGTGTTCTGTTGCTGAATCAATAAACTAACAGTACATGCATTTCACAGATCGAGCCAAAGGTGCTGGAGGGAACAACATGAGGGACCGAGCCACTATCAAACGTTTGAATATGTACAGACAAAAACAGAGATGGTAAGTGCTAATTAATGTTTAATTAAGATATTGCTGTGAGCAGCTGATAGGATACGTTCTAAGTTCTGTCATCACACTGACTCTAATCTTCTGTCTGCAGTAATAACCGTGGAAAAGTCATCAAACCTTTACAGTACCAGTCCACAGTAGCTCCAGGCACTGTAGCCAGGGTTGAACCTAACATCAAGTGGTTTAGTAAGTACAATTCATTACTGTTATCTGTGTTATAACAGTGTGTACACCGTTAATTCTGTAGTCTGTCTTTGAAGGGAGCTCCATTTGATAATGGGCTTCTGGATGAACGCATTGCATGTGTTCATATTTGATTATAAAAGGGGGATTTCTTTTCTGCATTACAGATTTTAGGTTGTCTGTTTATGTTCTGTGTCAGACCTATAAAAACTTGGCCAATAAATAAATACATTTCAGATGCATTTTGTCAAATATTGAAGTGTCAATTACTACGGTAAATGTAAGAACACAAAACAATAGATTGTAGAACCCAAAATCCTTTAACACATATAAATGGGTCTTTAAATTGCAAATAAAAATGTCTGTTGCTGTGATGGTAAGTACTGCTTTCAAAAGGGAATATAGAGAAAAGGGAAGATTGTTTGACTAATATTCATGCATTTGTGTACGCTTGATGAAACTCGTCAGTTCCTGACAGGGGACATTGGGAAGCTAATAAAGCATGTGCTATAAATATGTACAGTGTTATATCTAAACTAACTGTGTTACATTTTGCTTCTCCATTTCAGCAAACACTCGTGTGATCAAACAGTCGTCCCTCCAGAAGTTCCAGGAAGAGATGGGAGCCGTACAGAAGGATCCATATCGTGTCGTCATGAGACAAAGCAAACTACCTATGTCTCTCCTGCATGATAGAGTCAAAGCACATGTGAGTATTAAGTCTATAATCCTCTTGGACTTTAAAATGAAAAGAATTTCTGTTTGCTGTGTGCTGTTTGTGTAATGGGACTCAGGGATGCTCTCATGCATTGTTCGTGTGAATTACCACTTTTTGTACATTTTATTATGAGTCCACTGGCATATGAAGCTTTTGACATTTTTTACCAGGCTTATATCAAGAGATACAGATAAGGATCATGGCTCTATTCCTCTTTCCCGAGTAGCTTGTTTTCTTGGGATTTTATGAGGTGAGATGAACATGAGGACTCACTTGAATCCTCATTCATTTCTCCCTCTGCCCTACTGTGAACCTGAGTGTACTGGTATTGTGCTTGGCATGAGAGAGTTGCCTTCTGCCAGGCTTTAACTTTTCCACTCCATAACCAATACAATTCTAAATAACATCCAATTCTTTTTGTTTCTGTGCCATTTACTGTAGTCCCTCGTGTAACTCAGACGTTTCTATGAGTCTGAAGCAGTCGGAGATCTCCAATATACATATGTAGTTATTGATCAACCAGTTCCCACAACCTGTAGGAAGTATTTGCCAACGCTCATGTTCTTTCTGTAACATTACAAATATATGTGACCAAGTAATCCTGTCATGTCCAATTCATGTCCCTTAATGAGGATTTTGATAAAACGCCCTTTAATCTGAACATTTCACTGTTGATTGCCTGGTAGAATTATCTCCTTCCAAAAAGGCTGATGAATTAAACATTTGTGGTTCGGTTGGGAAAATGTGTTTTTGGAAGAACCTGGGAGCCATGTGGAAGACCTTGGCAGATAGTCAAGGTAACCTGATGCATAAACAGCATTATTTCTGAGAAACCCTGTAACTTGCCCCCAACCCCTCATCACATTGTTGCAGTAGAGGTATGGCTTGTGTTTTAAGATCACTGGAACATTTAATCAGGTCTGGCTTGCCTTGTCTTTGCATGTGTGGGTGTTCTGTTTACTGTATTTATTTGTTCTGTGTTTCTCTCTTAAACCCTGGAAAGGCCTACATTACTGGGACTGTATCAAAACCTGATTGTAAAACTTTTCTCATGTTGCCCATGTGTTTCACTACAACGTTACTGTACTTTGTATCTCATCAGATATCAGTTCTGTTATCCAGCTGTGAGTTATGGCCATTTCTTTCACCGAAGGACGTTGTGTTTTTGATCACATTGGTTTGTTTGCCTGAAGGACATGATAATATGCAAAGGAACCTGTGCTGCAGTCTGTTTTTAATGGCTGAGCTATTGATCTACTTACTTATCCCTGTCTTACAGAGCCCTCATGTGGTTTACTGTTGATTTTAAAAGAAGAGTTTTTGTTTTTCTATAACTACAGAACTCGAAGGTGCACATTCTGGACACAGAAGGTTTTGAAACCACGTTCGGACCTAAGGCCCAGAGGAAGCGGCCCAGTCTCATGGTGGGGGATGTAAAGGACCTTGTAGAGCAAGCTGAGGCCTCAGCCCTGAGCTACAATGCAGACAAGGACAAAAACTTGGTTACCGAGGACACGGGGGTTCGGTAAGGTTCTCAATACCAACTATACGAATACATCTGCCAGATTTTCACATTTAAAAATAGAAATAAATTGTTTGTATTACTCCCGCTTTACTCAGGGAGGAAGCACGTGAGGAGATTTTCAAAAAGGGTCAGTCCAAGAGGATCTGGGGAGAACTTTACAAGGTATCATCTTGTGTACTGTGCATAATGTTAATGTCTGGTTAGTTGTCAGTGGACTGAAGAGCTGTGGGGTCATTCTACATTCTCGTTTCATTGTAATAGGTAATCGACTCATCTGATGTTATCATCCAAGTGCTTGATGCCCGTGATCCCATGGGAACACGCTCGAAAAGCATAGAGACATACATGAAGAAAGAGAAACCCTGGAAACACCTGATCTTTGTTCTAAACAAGTGTGACCTCATACCCACCTGGGTCACGGTAAGATATTTACAGCATGTCCATCTGTGATTCCCCCATTTGATTGTGAACGATTGTGTTTTGTCTTTTTTGTCCTGCTAAATTTAGTAAAACATCTTATCTCCACTCAATTTTAAACCAGAAACGGTGGGTAGCTGTTTTGTCCCAAGAATACCCCACTCTGGCTTTCCATGCCAGCCTCACCAACTCGTTTGGTAAGGGCTCTCTGATCCAGCTGCTCAGGCAGTTCGGCAAGGTAAGCTAGTGCCTCAATTTCTAAATATCATGTTTTTGATTTGTCATCAGCCTAAACTACTTACTGATTCAGTACTAAGCAGAAGTACCACAGCATGAACCTTATTATTATTTTAATTTTTACATCAGTGATTTAGTACTTTCAAAGTTTTAAAGGCCTTTCAAGGGCTTTAGATAATAATATGGCACCCCCTTAGATTTGTGTGTACTAATATTATACTGTACTACTTTACAAGTCTTGTAAATTATTTGTAGATATACTCGTGAAAACCAAACCATCTTCAATTTTGAGCAAAACGAAGTATTAATATTTACTATTACAATAATAAGCAAGCTAACAGATTTGTGAATTTTGTTGATGTCTAGCTATTATTTTCCTGTCTATTGCTATATTAAGTCAATGGGAACAGTGCTGGTGTTCAACGAGCAAAAACTCAGCAGTAAAATTAGAGTCACAAACTCCATTAGGATAAATGCATCAGTAGTAATCTGGCTTGATTTGTCACATATTTATTCAATAGCCATTGTATACAACTAGGGTCAGTTTTATCCTCTAAAACATAAAGTTAACGACGTTAAATGATGTGTCAACAACACAGCATAACATTAAAGTTAACATTTTACATAATTTAGTCTCTTCTGCCAAACTCCAGAGTTACTCATGTAATAACAGTGTATTGGTTTTTTGGAAAAGGTGAATGTTGATCCTAAAAGGTTTGACAGGTCATGGAATTTAACCACTTTTTATGTTTGAATCATTGTGATTGACACTGTTTGTATAAAGACCTTTATAATGATATTTTTTGGTGTAAGTTTTCAACATTGTATTTCTGGGGTGATGACAAGTTTACTTGTATTTTTTCTGCTGATGGCACCAGAGACCCGTCTAAAATTACCCTCACTGAAATGAGGACAGACCGAGGCTGTTGTTTAGGAAACTCAACACTCTGGTTTTATTTTTTTTGCCTCCCACAGCTCCACACAGACAAGAAACAGATAAGTGTGGGTTTCATTGGTTATCCAAATGTGGGAAAGAGCTCAGTCATCAACACTCTGCGGTCTAAAAAGGTCTGCAATGTGGCACCCCTCGCCGGAGAAACAAAGGTAATGTCAGCGTGTTGTCTCGCCCACAGAAACTGCATTTCAGCCACAAGATATTAATGTGAATTCTAAAGTAAATTGTGATTTACTTACACTGTGGTGCATATTTTATATGAAGAGGTGAGATGGGGAGGTGGTGTGAGGTGAAAAGATGCATGTTACCTGCTGCTTAATTCAGTAATTGTTGATAGCTGCAACAACAGAAGTAGTCCGCTCTGTGTTCTTAACTATAGCTGAAAATCTGAGTGGAGACCGAGCCAAGAGAAAGAACAACAACAATTTTTATCCTTAATTTCCTCTCTCTTGGGCTGCTTATCCTGTTTGGAAACGAACAAGGGTCTGAAACCCCCAGTGTCCAAAGAAGGGTCAAGGAGAAAGTACGGGAAAATATCTTTTACTTTTCCACGCTTGCCAAAGCTGTGAACTTGGACCACAACAGAGCGGAGATTTTTTTCACCTCCTGTGAATCTGATGGGCCTGTGGCCAGCACTCCTTTATTTCCCACCTCTCGCCTCATACCCAACACAGGTGAAAGCCAAACAAGCTCACGCTCCACAGGACTGCTGTGGCTCTCAGACCTCTATTTTCCAAGTGTTTTTGCTTATAAAAAAGTTACATTAAAGTCTCTGTAGCTGATAGACTGATCATAGAAGTTTGCTGTAAACATTAGGAAACAGTTATTTCAGTTCATGAGTGGGTTTGATAGACTTTACAAAAAATAAACTTATGTTTTTCTTGCCAACAAGGAAAAAAAATTGTCATTTTGTGTGAAACTGAAATGCTTTGGCCACAACAACAGCATTAACCTCCTGATTTTTTTTAAATTTTTTTTTAGGTGTGGCAGTACATCACTTTAATGAGACGCATCTTCCTCATTGACTGCCCTGGTGTTGTCTACCCTTCAGAAGACAGTGAATCTGATATTGTCTTGAAAGGAGTGGTAAGTCTCTTACTGTTTTTTTTCCATTTATGAATCGATGCTTTTCTGACACACACATGCAGCAAGGAAGGTGACATTTTGTTCTCTTTATAGCACTGAGAATTTTGGATAATGCTCCAACTGTTAATGCAGGATTTCTGACAGTCTAGAGTAACTGGAGCTCAGTGAAGAAAGTCTTTAAAGTGGATCCTGGTGCTAATACCTGGCTGTTTAAAAAAATGTCTTGATCAGCTCAGATTCTGATCCTCGGGAGCCTTTTTGGGGATCAAAGGTTTAGCATGTCGGCTGCACAGTCCCCGTAACTGAAAGGTTGCAGGTTCACATCTTAAATTTCTCACTTTTTTCCTTTCCTCTTCCACAAAGGTCCAAGTGGAGAAGATCAGGAACCCAGAGGAGCATATTGGGGCGGTACTGGAGCGGGCCAAGCCAGAGTACATTCAGAAGACCTACCGCATCCCAACATGGACATCTGCTGAAGACTTCCTGGAGAAGCTGGCTTTTCGCACCGGCAAGCTTCTTAAGGTTCCTCTATTCTTTTTCCTCTATTCCTATATTTGTGTATATGTTTACTGTACCCTTAAGTGGCCATTTTTAAATTAACCATTTGCTGAGTTAGTGCTTATACTCAAACTAGAGTATTTTAATCATCATATTTATCAACTGTGAGGAGTAATACCTTTTAGCTTGTTTTATTCTTATGTATATTTTGTGCTGCAAGGTCTATTTAAACCTTTCATTTTAAATCTTAAATTTAAACTTGGCATTCTTGGTATTTTGCAGGGAGGTGAGCCAGATCTCACCACAGTCTCCAAAATGGTGTTGAATGATTGGCAGAGAGGACGTATCCCCTTCTTTGTCAAACCTCCTGGACCTGAAGGAGATGAAGTAAGAGTTGAATACTGATTCTTCATTTTAACCTGAGCTGTTTTTTTTTTCTTGCTAATTATCATATATTTCTTAAAATTTATATATAATTTCTTTA
The DNA here is from genome assembly GCA_900323345.1 of Pseudochromis fuscus. Lineage (NCBI taxonomy): Eukaryota > Metazoa > Chordata > Actinopteri > Pseudochromidae > Pseudochromis > Pseudochromis fuscus. Next base: position 39,700 of record OOFC01015896.1, on the reverse strand, counting down.
GGAAGAGAAGCCCTTACCAGTTGAAGGCCCATCAGAGGTAGTGGAGAATGTTCAGGAGGAACAGTCAAATGATCCCAACACTGTCCCAGAAGAGCAGGAGGAAAAGCAGCAGAGACAAAAGGAGCAAGTCCAGAAGATTCTGGCTAATGTACGACAAAACTTTGGCAAGATCAACGTGGCACCGGAGTTCAGTGAGGAAGACTTGGTCCCCGTGGAGATGCCCGACCTGGACATGTCCGACTTTTCCGGCTCTGATGGTGAAGAAGACGGTGAGGAAGATGAGGACGGAGAGGAGAATGAGGCCAGTGTTGAACAGGCCAGTGGAGAGACTGAGGTTTCTGAGGCCACAACTTCTCAGACCGACAAGGCCAGTGGCAAAAAGAATTCACGAGAGGTCATACGTGAACTGGATGAGAAGATCGCTAAGTACAAGCAGTTCCTGGACCGAGCCAAGTCCAAGCGCTTCTCTGCTATCCGGTCAGTCTGCTTTAGTCCAAACCTCACTTACATATTTTCATTGTCTTGTGCATTGTCCCATAATTGTTTTATCCATGCAAGTCATATGCAGTTGTCAGGCAGGGAGATGCCATGCATTTTAGGTGGTCCATGCTAACCAGCCTTAAAGCCACTGATGACGAGCAGTAATTATTTTCATCAGTGGCCTGTTACCGGAACTTCTGCATGTCATTGTTCTTTAATCCTGTTGAATTTCAGCCCACACACTAAAGTACAAAGTCAAATAGTTGTGTAGTTACTCTGAGTCTAATTTAATCATTGCATATTTCAGCACATCTCAGCAGGAGAGAACTGTTTGCTTTGTTGGTTAACAATTTACTCTTTCATCTCTTTGGACAGGATACCGAAGGCGCTTTCTGACAAAGTGTTCACGGACCTCAAGACTAAACAAGCGGCAGCATCTAAGAAAGCACAGAGGAAAGGTAGTCTATCAATATGTTTTTTGTGGCTTTGTACGGTGTTGGCTGTGGAAATCATTTGGAAAAAGTCCATCAGATACTGATTCTGTGATATTTCCCAGCACAGTGTTCACATAGTGTATGGCTCGATCAGGTTGGTATCCAGACACTGACATGAGATTTGTTGATCTTTCTTTGAATTCAGCTGCGAACCAGAGGAGCAAGAAGAGAAAAGCAGAGGAGGATGAGGAGTCCACCCAGCAGCACAAGCTGACCTCTAAACAGGTATGCAGTGTTTGTTCTCTCTGACGTCAAACAGGCCAATCTGTCTGAGTAGGCACATTAGATCAATGTCTGTTCTTCTTACTGATGAAACAAGAAAAAGACATGAAAAGGTCTGGTATTTTTTTGGAAGATCTCATGTGTATATTTCTTTGTCTGTTCCTTTTTATCCATCTCTACAGAAAAGAGCAATGGACCGTGCTAAGAGGGTGAAGAAAGTTGGTGCACGTTATTACGAAACACACAATGTCAAGAACAAGAACAAGAACAGAAAGGCCCCGGCAACAACCACAGAAGGTCACAAGGCCAAAAGATCAAAGCACTAGACTGGAATAAAAAATAATAACACAACACATAAATCTGTATTTAAATGAACCGAAAGGCTCTCTTTTATGAAAATATGGTGACAGATGTAGAAGGTTAACTGAGTGTTAAATGGCTTAAAGTGGCCACTTGATGCCTTATACTCACTATTCTACAGGTGAATTACTGTTTGCATCTTGACTTTTTGATTTTCCTTTCCCTTCAACATGGAACTGTTATTGAATGACATTTCATTCATCATTTACAAGTGTACTGCTCTCTTGATGTTCAAGAGAAATGTGCAGTAATTGTTTGAAGTATAATTGTCATGTCATACTCTTAAAATGAAAAAAATAAAATATTTACACTCAGTTAAGTTTAGATTTTCATGGAGAAAGAAAACAAAATACAAATTGAATCACATCCTACACTGGAAAATAGCAACTAGGCTCCTGCTTCTTTACTTCTTTGGTGCAACTATCCCTTCCAGTTGGGTCTGAAAAGAAAGACAAACGAATGATATGAATCATTAGGTGGGAAACACAGCTACTGTTGGTACTAAAACTACTATGTTTTTGAAATTATATAAATATGAAATGTCACCTTGAGCTGTTGGTTGGTTCTCTTCAGGAACTGAATCTCCTCAAGATGCTTCATTTCTTCCACTTTTCGCTTTTCAGCTTCTTTCTTTTCTATTCCTTCACATTTAGCTTTCTCTTCGTTCAGCTGCCTCCTCAGATCTTGCTTCTCATCCTCCAGATCTAAAATCTAGGAAGTTTAAAACACAAAGTTTGTTGATAAAGCTCAATCAATAATGTAAAGATTTGAGCTTATTTTATAGCAAATATAAAATAAAGAAATGGTGCCCTCTGCTGGACTAATAACAAAATGACTATTCCCATGGCTTTAGATGAGTGGCAAAATAAATCTATGAATTGCAAAAAAATATGTATAATAACTGAGATTCTTACACGTTTTTCCATGTCAGCTTTGCCCTGCTCAGCCTGCAGTGCTTTCCTCATGCCGAAAGCCACACTGCTTTCGTACAGTGTTTGGTAGGCAGCAATAGTTGACTGGATCTCTTCCCTAACTCGAAACAGCAGCAGACCTCTCTCAGCACAGTTGACGGTGACCTGTCTGATAAGCTCATCTTAAAGAAATAGAAAATTAATAGGATCATACTGTTGAGTTTGTGTAAAATTACCTCTGAAGATGTGTCACAAACAGAAAAATTCAGCCATGTGGGTTTCAAGTTTGTAATAATCCAGGCATATGTGTATCTTCTTTGAAACCACTGTGATTTCAGTGATCCACAGCATCTCAGCTGCCCCCCTTACCAAAACACTGGGTATAGAGCTCCCTGCGGACACTGCAGATGCCTGTTTGTCTGGCCTGTCTTTGCTGCAGCTTTGTGTCTAGGAGTTCCTCCAGGTGTATAACATCCATTCTTGTACAAGGTGCACTGGACACTGACTGCACCCACATTTGGAGGCCATCACTCAATTCCCTGAAGAAGGAATAGTTCAGAGGTTTGAACACGTATTCTTCTCTACAATATATTGCAGGTGGGAGGAGCAGTACCTGGGTGGGAAAATTGAGTTTAAGATCTCTTCATTTTCTTGCTGTGCAGCCTCAGACCTGGCTGATTTTGCTTTAGGCGGTGGTGGAATAGGTTCAAACTCAGCATGCTGCTGAGAGCTCACTCTTAAAGGGCGTCCCTGTTATGAAAAATATTTCATATTACTACTGTGTATTGCACTAAATATTACCTACTTTAATAAGTGGCTGCTGCATTTTCAGTGTTACAAACTACAGAGATTACAGCTTTTTTTCTTAAGAGTTCAAGGGGTTCAGTAACACACTATTTTTGCTATTTTTGTAATCATTTTAAGTATTTCTCCCGGACGACCTCAGCCCTCCATCAGGCGTTAGTGTACCCGAGTAATCTCACATGGATAAGTTTACGTTTGTTTACGAGGTAAACTTACCTTTGGGGATTTTCTGTCCGTGGTTTTGTCGACCAAAACTGGAGTGTCGTATTTGAGAAGAGAGTCGCTTGGCGGCTCCATTGTATTTTATATAAAGATTAACAATCAATTGATCAATCAATCAATCAAACAATCATTTAATACGCTAAAAAAAGAGTATTATTGATTTAATCTTCAGATACAGACAGATCTGCGTTAGCAAAAAGTTCGTGTTAAGTGTTTGTGTTGTCATGGCAACAACACTCAGGTGTTCCTTTTTAGTTTGTCCGGGTGGAATCAGCGGTCAGGTTTTTGTTTAGCATATTAGCTTACTGATTAATTTTGAAAACTACTTATTCCTTATAAGTTTCAATAATATGCACGAAGTAAGACACACAAGGAGCTTAAAGTATTTAAATTTGATCTAATTTTACACTTTACAATTATCAAGGAAATATATGTTAATATTTAGAATGGAAAAAAATACCGTTCTCATTTTATGCTTATTCTAAAGGACTTTAAACTGTTTGTTCAATATAGAATAAAAGACTAAGAACAACTGGATACAAATATCAGTCTATGGACCGAGCAGTCAAGGCGGAACCAAAGTGAAAAGTGTACAATGACCACACCGGAATGAAATGTGGCGAACCACAGGAAGCGGTAGTGCGTGCCTGTCACGCATAACAGTTTAAGTTTGTTGTTTGTTCGAAGAGCTTTTGTTCTTGTTTGCTTAATGCGGCTGGGCATGGATGTTTAGCCACCTAACGAAGTAGTAGACGTATTTTTAAAAACAAAATGGCCAAAGAAAAGCGACACCGGAGAAGAGAATCCCCGGAGCGGGAGCCTGAAGTTAAGATAAAGCAGGAGAAACTGAGCCCTGCTAGGCCGCAGAGATCACGCCGCTCGAGGTCTGGATCCCCCGGCAACTCTCGAAGAGCAAGCAGGTATTTTCGATTAAGTCACCACATCGTTTCGCTTAGCCACATATTTTGTGTTATTTATATTGACAGGTAGTCACATGCGCTGGCCAGTCATTCTTAAAGAGTTGGGATCAAAATAGTTGTTTTGTTCGTTAGCCCTCAAGCAACATGGCTACTGCCCACACTAGTTGCATCTTAACGGGGACAGTTTGTAAGAAACGTGTCAGGGCCCTTAGAAGTCTCTTGTTTTTTTTTCGTATAGGTCACCAGCCAGGACGAGGGACCGATCACCGGGCAGAAGGGAAACCTCTCCCGCCAGACGGAGCAGCAGATCTCCCAGAAACGGGAGAAGTCGCAGTCCTCATCGTGGCGGTGATGTCAAAATAAAGCGGGTGATTAGGTTCTCTTACAATTACTGTGTGTAGAAACTATTTATTATTAGAAATGATTGGAAAGTGACTAGAGATTACCCACTCTTCTTGCTTCAGTGGCATAATAGTGTGGATTTCTTACTGGTTTATGCCACCTAAAACGTGAAGGCCACCAGCACTCAACAGATAGATGCCACTCATAGTGGTTTCTAATGTCAACTGTGAATCATCCACAAATGGCATACACCATTTGATATACTGGTGTTACAGTGGCTATTAGCATCTAATGCTCATACATCATTAAAACATGTTAGGCTTTAAATGACTTTTGGAACCGTAGTGAATCAGATTTCTGTGAAGATTATTCATATAGAGTGGACTTGTTTTTTATATTGTTTCAACTCTTTCTTGAGGCTCCTTCGGTGGTAGAACTCCAGTCTCTCATACTTTAGAATTTTCAATTAGACCAGTCCAGTTCCTCTAGATTCAATGCTATTTGGATAGTGTGTAAAAAGTAAAATAAATAACAAAAATAAAAATACGATTCACAAATGAATAATGTTCTTTTTTTTCGAAAATGTTCCAGGAAAGGGATGATCATCGGGCTGGTGGTGATGAGCGTAGAAGAAGAAATGACCAACCAGAGGAGAGGCGGAGCAGGTGGGAATCAGACAGGTCACGGGAGAGGGACCGTGGAGGAGAGAGGCATCGGGAAAGAAATGCATTCGCATCTCAACAAGCCGAGCGGCAGCAGCACGATGAGCGGCGACGGGAAAATCGTCAGCGACGTGAAGAAAACCAAGAACATAATTTTGGACAATCTGAAGGAGGGGGCGATGACACAAATGATCCTCCTGCTGATAAGGAGAAACCAAACTTTGGACTTTCAGGGGCGCTCACAGAAGACACCAACACATTCCGGGGAGTAGTGATCAAGTACAACGAGCCACCTGAAGCTCGCATTCCGAAGCGCAGGTGGCGACTGTACCCGTTCAAGAATGATGAACCCCTTCCGGTCATGTACATTCACAGACAGAGTGCCTATCTGTTGGGGCGGCAGAGAAAGATTGCTGATATTCCCATTGATCACCCCTCTTGCTCCAAGCAACATGCAGTATTCCAGTATAGGTAGGAAAAACAATTATCATCTTAACTGTGTTAAATATTAGTAGCTTTAGTCGACATAAATCGGACTGTGATTACACGACATGCAGTAATATTTGATTATCATGTTATTATAAAAATAAAACATGTATACTTTTTTTGTTTGTCTTTCTGCAGACTGGTGGAGTTTACACGAGCAGATGGCACCACTGGCCGCAGGGTAAGACCTTACATTATTGACCTTGGATCTGGCAACGGCACCTACCTGAACAACCAGCGTATCGAGGCGCAGCGCTACTATGAGCTCAAAGAAAAAGATGTTCTCAAGTTTGGCTTCAGCAGCCGCGAATACGTCCTCCTGCATGAGTTCTCCGACACAAGTGAGGTGGATGCCAAGCAGGCAGAGGAAGAGGAAGAGGACGAGGGCCTTGATGAGTAAAATTGTTCCCACACATTTTGTTGCCTAAATCAATTCAGGTTAGATAACATCATTATCAAAGTCAACTGCTGTGAATGGAGCAATAAGAGGAACAGGTAAATATGGGACTTCAGTAAAAAATAATGGAACAAGGTTGTTTTGCAGTGTAAATTCTGTAATTATTGAACTATTGCTTAAACCTGCCACAACAGTCTCAAAGAAGGCTTCCTATTCTCAGGTTGTTTGTGTGATGCATGACTGATCCTCCATCTGACAGTGCTCACATTACAGAAGTGCTCAGTGCCAGGTAAAGATATCTTGCTAATCAATAGTTAATTATATATATTTTTGGGGGTCATGGCACTGAGTACAAAATATAGCTTATCGTCTATGTCCATGCTATATGTAAGTGTACATTACATTATTTGAATGTGAACTCTAGATTTAATGTTTAATTGTCAGAGTTACATACAGCTCGTAAGGATGTACATTGCCTTTTTTTCTTTGCTTTGTAGCGCAGGGAAGATAATTGATGCTGTTGTGTCTCCTTGCACCACTGCAGTGTGTATTTAAAGACTCCCCCTTTTACTTTTTGTCTGATCAGAGACATTCATAGTAAATTTTCATTTTTGTACTGTAAATAAAGACTGAAAATTTGCATTGTTTGGAGAGTTTTATTGTAGCCAGGTCCTGTGTGTTTTTGGTTGCTTTACATTGTCTGGCACAGATTAACAGATATTAACAAACATTATATGAATGATCCTTCTGTACTGCTTTGTTGATTAGGGTGGGGGTGGTGGCAGTAGGATGAGCAAGGAAACCCAGACATCCCGGTTTTGCAAAACATTCCTCCAGCTCAACCTGGGATCTGTCAACCCCAAGTTTTCCATTCTGACCAATGAATGACCAATCACAGACATCGACATGTACAGGGCTGCATGTATCTCATAAGAACAATATGCAATCCTGAACAAATATAAGCAGTTTTAAAATATATAATCCAAAAGATACACAGCTGCTGCAGCTACATTCAGGAGGAAAGTTGGCAGAAATCTGCTGCTTGTGTTAAAATCACTAATCACTCAACAGGAACACAGACCTCTGCGTAACTACATAATTGGTTTCACGTCTGTTGAGTTTTGCCTTATTCACTTCTTTTTTCTATATTTTCAAATCAAGATTACAAAACAATATGTCTGTAAAATACTACTTCACTGCGATGGTTTGTAATTTTACATTCATAAAACTCACTGTAATTAATCCGATTTGAATTCTGACACAAGGCTTCCATCTGTTTGTAGGAGTCTTTTCTCTGATTTCATTAAACATCTGTACCATCAGACAACAACAGGATCAACTGAGCTCTTCCAAAAAGACAGAGTTGTGCGCTTTTACGCACTTGGCACAACGGCGGTAACTTCATTAAATGTTTATAATATTAAATATTCTGGACTTAGAGGATCAGTCAGGATCTAACAGTATCTTTCTATCATACAGGTGAACTGTCACACAGACACAATTTATCAGCTCCAATTAAATCGTTGTTCCACAGTGACCATCCTTAGTGTCATATTTCTGTGGTTTGATAAATCATTCTTACGCACTGATGGAATTTTTAGTGAAAATAATCAGTGTATATGTCAAATTATAAATTATATTTCCTTTGATGATATCTACATTAGTAAAAGTTGTTGGATACGGAATACTGACAGCAGATTGGAGAAGTTTTTAGACACACTCTACTCAGAAAGGTGACTTCTAATTCATTTCCTTTTTCGCTTTCTATGATCTCTTATTGGTCAGGGAGTGGTACTTTTTACGTTTTGGCCTCTTATGCTGCTGACACAACCTGCTCCGGAGCAGGTTAGGCTGGCACCATGAGTTACCATGGTGATATCGCTACCGTCAAATCTTGTTTCATAGTACAGGCCTCAGGTAGAGCCTCCCAAGGCAGCCAGGTCTGGAGTGAAGATCCAGACAAATACGATGAAAAACTTACACCGGAACTTACACCTGGAGCCAGACCAGGGGGTAGTGTCCCTGGCAAGCAGCCCACTCAATCCGGCGGGGCTCATCCTGAAAAAGCAGCGGAGGGCCATGTTGGACCACAACCCGAAAGATCTATCATAGGGTTTGGGTGCAATGCCCTTTGGGCAGTAGGGAGGGCGGGGTGGCACGGGCATCATGGACCCCTGCAGCAGAAACTGGCTGCAGGCACGTGATGATTTGACTTAAAGATATAAAATAGGCACGCGCATTTACCATGAGTGCTTATGCATCTGCTTTTTTGATTGTAATGTAGCTACAAGAAATAAGTTGGCGTTATAAGGTGGCATTAAGAGCATCGACAACTACTGTATCAGTTCTCTGAAGAAATGTGAAAATTAACTTTTACACAGCAGAGGTCATGAGAGAGTCGAGGCTGCGAGGAATAGAGTTTCAGTCACAAAATGCCAACAGGCGGAGCAGGGGAGGACAGGAGGGCGGGTCGATTGGAGACGAGTACAGGGAATGTCAATGTGCTGCGAGGCGAGCGGAGGCGGCGACGCACCTGGGAAATTACAGGAACGTGCAACCTTGCTCTTGCGTTTTTAATGGAAGCTGTCCCGACGGAGGGCATGCATTGAGCTTCAGCTACAGAGCAGCAAAATGTACACGACAGAGCGCAGGCGAATGAGCCTGCACGAGTTGAAGAGGAAGGATCCAGTCTGGGTGTCAGCTGGAAGTTTGTGGCAGGACTCTTTGGCGATAGAGTTGAGCGCCAGCAGCGGCTCGGGTAAACAGATCGTTTCTCCGCGTACTCGTAGTAGACCCGTATCCGTGGCGTACATCGTCAACGAGGACGCGTCGGTGCCGCAGACTGAGGAAAACTTATCCCTGAAATGCCTCAAAGAAGCTTGCGCGGACGCACACGCTGCTTTTAAAACCATTCCATTTGAGAGGATATCGATGGGCACCACAGACATCCTGGATAGTTTCTACAACGCAGGCAAGTGCAGGCACGCCGACTGGAGGGTAATTTGGTTGTCACATACGCGCAGTCTTACGCCAATTACGCAAACTCACACAAAACTTAAATCCCCCCCTCACAGATGTAGCAGTGGTGGAGATGAGCGACTCTTTCTGCCAGCCTTCCCTTTTCTACCACCTCGGAGTGAGAGAAAGTTTCAGTATGACTAATAACATAATTCTGTACTGTTACAAGCAGGATACAGATCTACAGGCTGTCAAGGTAACACATGTTTGTTTACTAATGTAAATCGATTGGTTAAACTAGGGCTGCAACCGTGGCTGGAGTACAAAGTGGGCAACACAACAGTGGGCTTCAAAATTAGGGCACACTGGTTTATGAAAATTGGAAGAATTGGTCATTTATAGTATGCACCATTGGAGTACAGAGGGTAGTGAAATAAGTATTTGTCCAAGCAGAGCTATGTCTACATAACATTATGTGCTTATCATAGAGGATACGAGGCAGAACAGTGCACCTAATCCTAAAAATAAAAGTAATAACACAACTAGAACAGTGCACTTGTCCTTATTTAATGTACTTCAGTTTTCTAGAGGGCCAAAATCTAACTCTATTGAAGTCTCTGTGGAGGACTCTTTAATATTTAACAGGAAACCAACAACAAAACACAGCAGCACTCTTTGACTTTGACCACTGCAAAATATCATTAAGATGTGTGTTTAACTGTGTGTTCTGTACTTAATGTGAGTGACACTAAACTGTTATTGTTACCCCCAGGCCCTCTCATACCTTAACCCAGCCATGGTTGCAGCTAATGAATATTTTATTATGGATTATGTTGACTATTGTGGTATTTTAATCAAATGACATCAAGTGATAATCTGAAAAGTCTTTTTTTTTGTCCAATCAAACAACTATCTTTAACTAAATCTTTAAACTCTGTTTGTCGTGAAGGTCATTACTGAACAGTTAAAAGTCTAAATATTCTGGCAAAGATGCTTCAGGTCCATTGAGTTCATGTGAGGTCTCCCCCTCAGTAAATAAATGCTTTATCTTCCTGCAGGAGCAGTGTGGAAGTTACACCTTCATCCCGTACGTAGTGTCACCTCAGGGCAAAGTGTTTGCCTGTGATGCTACAATGATGACTTGCATTAAAGAGTTGATGCAGCCCAGTTTCCAGCTGGAGCCCCTCCTTACCCCACTGGTGGAGAGATTAGTGCACATGCTGAACAATGTGCACGTCCAGTCCAGGTCAGACATCAGCTGCAGGAATCTGTGCTATGGCAAAAACATGATCATTTCAGATTAGACATGCATGTGCTGTAAATCACATCTTCTTCTATATGTGATTTCACTGGGCTGGTTCATTGAGGATTGTGAAAGTGTGGAATGTTCTGACTCCTCTGATCTTTCTGCTGACAGCGAGTACTTCCGGGAGTCAATCAGGCATGAGATCCGTATGGCGCGGGAGCGTTTCAGCGGCCAGGCCCTGAGCGAGGAGCTGAGCCGCATCCAGAAACGCTTGGATAGTGTGGAGCTGCTCACCCCAGATATAGTCATGAACCTGCTGTTGTCCTACAGGGACATTCAGGTGTGTGTCTGTGTTTCTACATCTGTATGTCTGTTAGTAAACGATTACACACATAGATCCAGGGCTGCAACCAATTTTCCAACATATCATTTTTTGGATTGAATCTGAAAAGATTTGTCTTTTTTTAAAAAGGTCGTGTATCAAGTAATTGATTCATACATGTATGTTTACCTGTAAAAAAATAAAAAAGTAATTGTTTAATTATGAAAGACGCACTGTTGTTGACATTACGTACACACATTTGGAAGCATTCAAGAGTCATTATGAGCTAAAGCCCAAGATCAGACTTCATGTCCAATGTTCTTTATGGATGAAGGTGATCTATTATTATTGGTAAATGTTGAAATTATATGAAATAATAATGGTAATCAGTATTATTGGCAACACTTTGTAATTCTTCACCCTTTTCTCTCAGGACTACGATGCCATAATCACATTAGTGGAGACGCTGAACAACCTGCCCATGTGTTTGGTGGCAAAACATCAGAATATCAAGTTTCATTATATATTTGCTTTAAACAGGTACCTACACATCTGCTCTTGCAACGGGATTTATTTAAAGTCATTCAGTTATAACGAAACAGTTGTTATCCCTTGTTCCCATGTTTTCATTCACAGCCTGTAGCTTTTATTTGCTTTGTATGTATACATAATATAAAAGGCTCTGTCAAAGCTGCAGATATCTGAGTGTATATCACATTTCCCCATGGTAGGAGGAATCACCCTGGAGATCGCAAGAAGGCCTTGGAAGTAATTCTGCCAATTGTAGAGTCGGGGAAAAAGGTGGCGTCTGACGTCTACTGCCTGTGTGGACGCATCTACAAAGACATGTTCATGAACTCAGGATTCACTGACGAGCAGAGCAGAGACCAGGCCTGCTACTGGTACGACCAGTGTTTGTTTCTGTGGGTCATACAAACCTGTCTACACCTGAGAACGTTGGCATTTTTCTGTCTTACCCTCGTAGGGCTCTTCTTTTATGATTGACCCAGTTATATAGTCGCCGATTTTTTTCAGTGTAGCTGTGTGTATGTTTTTATAGTACGCGTCCACCACTTCATGCTCCCTATTTGACATCAGTAATTTCTCTGTATTATTTATCAGGTATGGAAAAGCTTTTGAGACAGAGCCGACTCTTCACTCAGGCATCAACAATGTGGTTCTCCTGATGGCAGCTGGCCATGAATTTGAGACCTCTATTGAGCTGCGCAAAATAGGTGCTTCCTGTTTCTTTCTTCTTCAGGAGAGGGGACTCTGTTACTGAAAACTGCTTTGATGATTTCAGGGGAGGTTTAGCGCCTCCCAATTTATCATATCATAAAATTATTATGTCATAAAAGCATCCTATTTACACATTGCACTTTATCCTGGTGTAAGGTGTGAGCCATAGGACTTTATTGCTGCATTACACAATTTTAATTCATATATGCTCTTTGATGATATTTCAGATGTCTTTAAGGTCCAATGCCAACATTTTTCTTTTCTTATTTCTACCATAACAACAGTGGTAACAGTGTTTCCCAGCTTATTTAATGTAATGTAATGTGTTTGGAGTCCATGCTCCTAACAATAGGTTGAATTGTAATCAGTGTATTGTAAGATTTATGGTGACTGATTTTGTGATAATTATGCACAGTGGTACATGATATATAGTTGTGTTGTACAGCTCTGTTGTGACTCCACCTTAACACCTTTGCATGTAATTGTAGTTGTGCATGGGGACACCAACTGTTATTATGTTAATAATCTGTGTTGTTGGTTGATGTCTAGGTGTTACTATAAGCACGCTGCTTGGTAGAAAGGGGAGTCTGGAGAAGATGAAGGACTACTGGGATGTAGGTTTCTACCTGGGGGCCAACATCCTTGCTAACGAACCCAAGAAAGTCATTGAAGCCTCTGAGAAGCTTTACAGACTCATGGCCCCCATTTGGTGAGACTTAAGCATCCAGTCTTATTCAGTAACAATTATGCAAATCAAGGTGTTTGATCATCGTCAAAATTCAGTTACAAGAGCACATCAGTTTATTTTGCTTTCATTAAAAAGGGAATACAAGCTTATGTCATTCCATGTGGACTAACTCATTCAGTATGTTTGTTTCAGGTATGTGGCATCCATTATGGAGACGTACATCCTGTACCGTCAGTTTGCCAAGTTGCCTGAGGTGAGATCTCCCAAACAAGATACAGTGGACTTCTGGATGGAGCTGCTTTTACAGACCTGTAAACCTACCATCTCCACAGACCGGTGCCCAGTAAGACAACACCGATTAAGCTAACAGCAACAATAAATAGAAAAAGTTGAATCTGCTGAATGAGACCCACAAATTATGAAAAAGCTAAATTAAAGGCTTTGAATTTTGAATTGCTGTTTTTCAGGTGCTCATTCTGGAGCCCAGTAAAGTCCTCCAACCATGTATTGTGTGTGTGAGCGAGGAGGATGAAAGTCGCACGGTCCAGTTGAAACACGTCACACCCTTAAAGGTATGTAGACCCTGTGCACCTCCCCCTCCAGGAGCCACTCTCTCATCTCCTGAAAATACCCGAGTCTCTGCACCTACCATACAATAAGAAGGTGGAGAGTATTGCACAAGAAAAGGAGGAAAACTCTTTCTGATGTTGATTTATGTGCCAGTGAATGTTTACTTGATCTTTGAGTCATTGTGTGAAAAATGACTTTCTGTCACAGTCACCGTCACAGGGCTGTTTACTTCTTGCATATGTTCACAGTCAATGACTTTTATCCTGTGGTTTGTCTTGTACAGAAAGGCTTACACCAGTGGACTTTCCCAGCATCGGCAATTCGAGGAGTGAGGTAATGTGGAGCACAGCATGTGCTAACATCTCCTCTCAGTTCTGGGTGTGTTCCTGCCGACAGCAAAGCCAGAGGACCCAAAACATACTGGTTGCCAGGGAAACCATGGCTTGCTGTCAGATTTTTTTTGTTCTGTAAATATAGTTTCCGGCTTTGCTTCTTAGCTGTTTGTTGATTCCCCTGTGGCTACTAAGCACTATTGCTGTGTACTTTAGCCTCATCTTGTCTGCCAATTTGCCACTTGGGCAATTTTCAGCAAATACCCAAAACAAGCTGCTGCTGCTGTTGCTGCTGCAGCTGCTGCTGATTTTAAAAACAGCTAACAACTTTATCAGATCTTAATATCATTGAGGGGAAAATGAGAAACACATTGTCTATTTCAGCAGAGTTTGCTCTTCATCAGCATAACTGAATTAATAATTTCCCCTCCGTTTGTTTAGCTGATGGAAACACTACTCCATCATTAGTCATTGCTTATGTGGAACAGAAAAGGGTTTAACAGATATTAACTGTGCTTTATTCTGTGTCAGTATATTTCATGTTCAGAAGAATCACATTTGCGTACATCTAAACAAACAAATGACAGATTTGACTCTTTAAATCATTGAAAACTGTATTTACTTCTTTCTCTCTGAAGCGCTTCAAAGATTGATGAGCGGAGCTGCTTCCTGTACGTCCACTACAACTCGGATGACTTCCAGCTGTGCTTCCCATCTCAGATTCACTGTCAAGGGTGAGTCACTAATAAATTTGTGATAACACAGCAATGCAGAGTGAGTGTGTGTGTGTGTGGGTCTGTGTGACTTGGTCATTCGCCAGATAGCTGGCTTCACAAAGATAAACAGACCATCAGGTCAGGAAGACAATTGGATGGCGACAGTCAAATAAGCAAACCAACATTTGACTGATTGTATTCAATGACCTGGAAAAATGAGTGTGATGTAATTACTCTGTGTGAGTCATATTTCCTTTATTGCCCTCTCAAAAGCCTCTTTAGAGCAAATTGTTTTCTTTACCATCGCTTCAAAAACCACCTGACCCAAAAAACATAATGTTATATTTCCGTCCAACCTGCAGTGCCATCTCACATGGCAGACAGATTCAGGTTCTTGAGGTTAACTGTTGTCTCTCTTTTGCTGTAGTCATAGCACTACTAAATGATTGACTTGTTCAAACACTACATCCTGGTTAGTCAGGAATGTTTTCATTCCAAAGAAATGGAAGTAAAAACAAAATTACCTGCATAGTCACATACTAATCTTGAACAACTACGAAAATATTGTTGGAAAAGTTTTGGAGGATTTTCTTCGTGCTCTGTGGAGTTTTCTTATAAACAAAGTCAGGTTTTAATAGCCACTTCCTTTTTTTATGGAGTTTTTGGTCATCTATATACATGGATTTACTAATAAATCTAATATAAAGAGTTTTATTTCTCTTAAACCAGTGCTAGAAATAGGAGGGTAAAAATAGTAGGCTTCTCATTTATTATCAGTCCTGACTGTTTCTTTCAACAGTTGAAATTACCAGTGCTCGTTAGTAGTGATTCAGGACTCCACAGTTTAGCTTCAGGTTAAGTGATGATGGATGTATTTTTTTCTTCCACATACAAGATGCTTTTCAGTTTAGTTAAATTCTGTGGCAAATCTGAAAACGTTGATGTTATCCATATGATCTATGAAAAGATAATCTGGTTTTTGTTAATGTCTTCTCACAATGTTTCCTCTCTAGTTTCTGTGAGCTGGTGAACTCTCTGCTTCAACAAGCTGTGGACCCTGCTCAGGACCTACAACATCTGAGTGGGGGAATACTAGAGGTCAGTCACCGTGCTTCATTCCTCGGATGCTTTGTGTACTCTATTTTAGGTTTCATTTTCCTCGAAAAGTAGAAAAACAGCTGCAGTGTCTTGGGAACATCAACTGCAAAAGTACAGAAGTATTCCAGTATCATAATGTCACATTTTTTATTTGTGTGTGTGAGGTTTATGTGTTTGAATAGAGCTGTTTTCATGTCAGACATCTCCGAATGAAATTTATCTCCTGACATTTCTCATGTGCTTGTGACTTCCCAGCATTTCTGCAAACACTGCTGCTTCCAGTCACTGTGTACTTACTCCTGCTGTCTCTGTCTCATTCAACAGTACATCTATGAGACCAATGAGAATGGCGACAAGGTGGTTCTCGGTAAAGGAACGTATGGTGTGGTGTACGCTGGAAGGGACCTGAGCAACCAAGTACGCATCGCCATCAAGGAGATCCCTGAGAAGGACAGCACGTACGAGAAACACATTTTTTCATTTAAAGTCTTCTCTCATGAGGGAATACTAAGCTGCACTGTTTCTAAGTTTAATGTTCTTCCCACTATGCCCGTAACAGGAAGGGATTTGGCAGAGATCACACTCACTAGCGTTATCAGATCCCCAGTGCTCTTTAGAAATCTGTAGCTTTTCATTTTTTATCTATTAGTGTCTCATCAGCTCAGATGAATCTTTACTGCAGTTTTGTGTGGTAATAAGGGGATTCAGTGAAACTACATGTGATGCTTACATCTCAACATTTGGCAAACGTCACTGTCCCAGACAGCACAGTCTGTGTCTTATGTCACTCCTCTGATGTTGTAATGTTCAGGCTGTAGTCAACAACTACTACTTAAAATGAAGTAACATGTCAAAGTAGTAAGTCAAGATTATAATCATATGTAGAAAAACAGAAAAGTGGAAAGGCTGTTAAATGAGGAGAAAAGAAGAGGTCACTAATGATCATGATCGTAGTGATGTAATGTATCAACATTACACAATAGCAGCATGTGAAAAACTATTAAGTCTCCTTGACTATGTCATTTATTTTCATGAAATGCAAACTTGATCATTGTTTAACTCAGTTTAAAAGTTAAAAGTAATTCAAATATAAAATACTCTACATATGCTGTTTGTGTTCGACAGAAAATTAAGTTTTCATGTCACTGCTCAGAGAATTTATGCATTTTCTTTGTTTTTTTGATTAATGTAACTGAAATGAAATTCTAAGGTGTGTTTGTATTTCTGTATGTTACCCAACTGACACAATTTCTGCCTGTTACTAGACTCCTACATGTTTAAAATAATATCGTTATTTGACATTAGGACAATCTGACAGTCACACCTTTATTTCTTACCCAGGTATTCCCAGCCCCTCCATGAGGAGATCGCTCTGCACAAGAGGCTTAAACACAGGAATATTGTCCAGTACCTGGGCTCTGTCAGTCAGGATGGGTTCATCAAGATCTTCATGGAAGAAGTCCCAGGAGGTACAAATCCCACAATGTGTAATACTCTTAGCTGCAAAAGGGAAATCATGGGTAACTATCAATGGATTCCCATAGCCAGACCTAAATGGCCACTGTTTTGCTTTTTAAAGCTGACAGAGGGTCTTTAACATTACTTCTCAGACTTGTATTGTAATAGATTTTTCAGGTTAGTTTTTATTCTTGTGTAATCGCATTTGCATTTACTGACGTGGTTTCACTGCTACTTGACTAGAGGATATTTCTAATGCATCATACTGTTTCCTTGTAATCTGCAAAGTAATAGTGATACACTGACCTTGTGATAATAGGTCACCAGGTGGAGCTAAGTGCTTCAGGGAGTTGGGAAGAAGTTGTTACTTTGTTTCTTAGGAATTCCAGAACACACAGAATTCCTGTTGATGCTTTTAAGGCTTCATTTCCTTGATACAATGTGGCTTTGTTACAGGATGATGCTGTTTTTAAGTATGAGGGAAGTCGTGTGTTTCAGTTACGTGTATGCAAGTGTGATTGTGTAACATCTACTGGAAGCCAGCTTTTAAAGAAGTGGGTGGTTCCCAGACTTCCTGCTCACTGGAGGAAAAAGAAATGAAACAATGACGTGATTCTCAGAAAAACATCTGTTGGAAATGTGAACAATTACAATGCATAGCTTTGTTTCATATTGCCAAATATTGCAGCGAAACCATTGAAAAATAACTCCCATGTCAACAGAAGCAGTTCAGTTGTTCATCTTTGAGTGTGATACTGATAATAAAAATTACGTTTTGTTCACTCATCTGCTTTTAGGACCATTTTAGGAATAATATATAAAAAAAAAAAAAAAAAAATCAGCTCAATTAGCTTTTGAAATGTAACATTGTTGTTTCCAGGAAGTTTATCATCTCTTCTGCGCTCCAAATGGGGTCCTCTGAAAGACAACGAGGCCACCATCATCTTTTATACTAAACAGATCCTTGAGGGACTTAAATATCTTCATGATAATCAGATCGTCCACAGAGACATTAAGGTGAGCAGAGCACCCTGAAACTCATGGCTAATAATATTTTTATATTTTGAATATAACTTTGTAGTATAGGATAGTAGTTCTGGTTTTGTCTCTGCTGCAGGGAGACAATGTATTGATCAACACCTATAGTGGAGTACTGAAGATCTCAGACTTTGGGACGTCTAAGCGATTGGCAGGGATTAACCCCTGTACAGAGACGTTTGCTGGTAAGAAGCTGACATTTATAACTCTGTCTGAATACATTGTAAGGCTGTGAACTGATTACGGTAGTTAGATTTAATGCATTTTATGATTAATTTTCAATAGGAACTCTTCAGTACATGGCCCCTGAGATTATAGACCAAGGACCACGGGGTTATGGGAAGCCTGCAGATATCTGGTCCCTGGGGTGCACTATCATAGAAATGGCAACAGGCAAAACACCCTTCCATGAGCTGGGAAGTCCCCAGGCGGCAATGTTCAAGGTAAACAAGTGAAAGATGTATTTGTGTGATTTAAAACATGCCTGATATTTATATTATTTTATTTTTTATTTTTTTTAAATGCCAGTTGACATTATTAGAGCTGCAAATAAAGATAATAAAAGTAGCTAGTTATGCTTTTTGAATGAATGTCCTAATAACTTTTGGATTATTTGAAGTAATAAGTAATAATAAATTACCACTAAATTTAGTACAGCTGTTCATGATGCCTGTACTGAGGCAATTAAATAACATGTGATCTCAAGTCATTATCAGGTCATATTTTTTATATGATTAAAGCTTTATTTTAATGGGTGCAGTCACAAAGAGATACTATTAACATTAATTTCACATGATAATCTCAAAATAAAGTTTTCTCAATGAGCAGGAAGAATTTCCTCTTCAATGGAAGTTGTATATCAAATCTATCATTAATCTTTAAACAATCTTATCAAGGTGGGCATGTTCAAGATCCATCCCAAGGTTCCAGAGTGCATGTCAGACCAGGCCAAGGGCTTCATCATGAACTGTTTTGAGCCAAACCCAGACGACAGAGCTACGGCAGGAGAGCTGCTGAAGGATACTTTCCTCAGGTCGTCCCCCAGGAAGAAGACCAGAGCTCCACAGGAGTCAGAGTCCAAAGATACACTTTCTGCTGGTGAGGGTTCTGTGTGTTTTAAATTTACTCATCCTATGTGTTTTTATCATTTAGTTTGTCCTGTACTATTCTTATGCTGGTAAATTCTTGTAAATGATTGTGATTGCACCTATTACAACACCTGTAAGGTAGTTGAAATGCAGTAAATGTTAGAGAATTTTAACAATGACGAGCAGTGTCTAACACAGTCTCATTGGGTTTTGCAGCTGACTATCAACGCAGCCTGTCTGTTCCCATCTCCATCCTGGTGGAGGACACTGATTCCTTCTCTGGGTCCATTGACCTGTCCTGTTCCCTGGACCTGAGGAGGCCTCAGTCCAGCTGCAGAGCAGAAGACATGTCAGAGAGTCCACCTGGCACCAGCAGCTTTCTGTTGTGAGTAAGATTATTGCTTAATAGACAATCAAAGTCTTAATATTTCTACATCAGTCCCAGGCCTACAGGATCTTACATCAGTGGCAAACCACAGTGAGGTTTCGGTACGACATTGGGGTGACGCAATATCCTGTCAAAGGATAAAAAATAGAGGGTGGCATCATTCTACTGTATGAAATGCCACAGTCGAGTGTTGATCACATTTCATTTATGTAATATTGTGTAAATGTTTTTCAGTATATTCACTGCATGACTTTTTTTTTAATCTGTATTTGTTGATCTCATTTAATTAATCCCCTGTACATTACCCCTTGCTGTCCAGAATACCAGATGACTCCACAACAGACTTGAGCAGTCCGGCAGCGACAGACGAGAACATTGGTCTTTTTATGCTCAGAAAAGATAGTGAAAGGAGAGCCACACTGCACCGAGTCCTCACCGACTACATCAGTCATGTCGTCTCTAATATTCAGGAGTCTGTGCCTCAGGTGCGTGAAGAGCAGTCAAAACACTGAGCTGAAATCCGTTAACTGCATCGCTTCTTGCACAACACATGTCAGATCTTCTCTAAGATTGATAGACTGAGTATTAGTTCATGAATTATTCTTAGCTCGTTGTGATACAGATAAAAGTTGCAGCCAATAGGCAAAGACTTGCTATACTGAATACGCCCACAGTGTCTGCATTGATATTACACAAATCATATCGTTGTACTGTTGGCATTGCAAAATGCAGAAATAGGAACCCATGTGAAATTCAACAGCCACATGACGTGACTGTCTGCAACAAGTGCAAATAAGTTATGGTTTGTGTTTATCATTTGTTTCCACTGAAAACACACTGTGTTACGTAAGGCAACAATATTGACAACTTTGGTAGTTCCTCGCCAAATCCTTTTATTTGAAAAAAAATAATAAAAATAAATACACCTATTGTATAATATAATATAGATTTAAAGGTTAGAATTTGTACAATTTGTTTTTATGCATTATGTGTTTTGAGCAAATTAAGGTTTTCATCATTTTCATATTAAATTTTTATTATTTTTATATTATCAAAGCTTAATATTAAAGGTAGAAAAAAATCTAATTTTAATGATATGAAAATGAACATTATTAGTAACATTTTTTACACTATTACACCAAAAAAATCTAAATTGTTTACCACTGACAAAATGGAAAAAGGACTGTTAGGAGTATCATATCCTCATTTTCCACTCCTCTTTTGTTCAGTATGGTGATGGAACATCACTCACTGCAGACCACATCACCGAACTCATTATCTGCCTGCGAGACAACATCCGCTCCCCAGACAGAAAGCAGTTGGCCAGTGGCCTGCTGGACCTACGAGCGAAGCTGCTTGCTGCCACAGTTCCTCTGAACAGCCTCCAGGCGGTGCTGTTTAGTTTCCAAGATGCAGTAAGTGGCTTCAGAGCTAACAGACAGATCTTTACTTGTGATTCTGCTCCTGTCAGCTCTCGGTTTGGAAAGGTTTTCAAAGATACATTGCATCACCACTGAGTCTTCTTACATGTATATTCTTCTCTGTATGTAGGTGAAGAAGGTGTTGAAGCAGCAACAGATAAAACCTCACTGGATGTTTGCGCTGGACAATCTGCTCAGGCAGGCAGTGCAGGATGCCATAACTGTACTACTACCAGGTAGAGTTTCTGTATATTTCATGTCAGAGAAACATTGTCAAGCATGCTCATTGTGTATCCAGTGTGTATTTGTTTTTTTCAATTATTTATTTGCTTGCTTCCTTGTTTGTTTACGCGTCTGTGCTTCCACCACTGATGTCTCTGACATCCCACTCTCTGCATCTCAGAACTAAAAATCCAGCTGCAGTCCTCATTCGAGATGGAGGACAGCACCCCAGAGGAGCAGCCTCCTGACCCAGACACACCTGTAGTTCTTGTCCCCGACCAGCTGGTGGCAGCAGCAGACACACTGCACACAGCACCGATAAATGAGGTCCAACCTACAGCCAGCAACAACCCCCCTACAGACCTCATCTTTAACACCAACTGTCCCCTCAGCGAGACACTGAGAGACATGCGATTAGAGACCAGGAGGTATCATTCAGATGTGTTCTGTATCATATGTTGTGTTCATAGAAGCTGTGATGAACAAATAACAAATTTTTAGTATTTGTACAGCTTTGTTTGGAATTTCTATACAGTTTTAATACACATAATTGTGTAACAGCATCTCTGTCACTCAGTGCACAGTGACTTATAAGAATTTTGAGTTTCACTGGTTTCTGCTGAGCGGTGATGGCTGCTTGTGTTGTGTTTCAGACTGCTGACTCAGCTGAGTGAGAAGGAGAGAGAGTACCAGGAGCTGCTGAGAAACTCTGTCCAGAGGAAACAGGAACAGATTGATGCACTGATCAAAGCAGCAGCCACTGAAGGTAATGCTGTTTTAACCCCGCATCCATCCAGGTACTAGCACTATTAACTGTTATCAGCACCAGGTCAGCTTGATAGTGTGTGACCATGTCTGTGGGGTTTTTTGCACCAGTTGTGCTGATGCTTGACAGGTAGGATTAAATAAGTTTATACTTCTTCCTACTCCTTTTCAACCATATAAATTCAGACTTGCTCGTGTTGAAGACAGATTCTGTTCATTTGAATGTGTTTTTTTTTCTTTTGTTTTGAGTCTTTACATGTTCAAAATAAACATCAATCAATCATTACTGTACTATTGGAAATGCATATAGGGAATTTTGTCTAAAAAGTCCATGATATAAGATTATATCCACTTAAGGTCTCATATCTTGTATTGAATTAGATTCAGCCTAACCTTTAAAAGATTGTCATGTACCCAGTGGCTTTGACTGCGGCATGTCAACAGAGCCGGTTAACAAACATTCAGGAGTATTTGCATATTCTCCTTCATCTGTGTCAGATGTCACTTATCAAACCTCTCAATCCAAGTAAAGTAAAACAGTTTAATATGATTCCATTCTGCTTATTATTATGTGATTCAGCCAACAGTAAAAAGACTATTTGTGTTGCCTGTAACAAAGATGTGTGCTTGTCAACGGAGGAGCAAGCCATAAGATTTGGTAGGAGCTCATCCTTTAGTCTGACAATTAACTACACAAGCTGCAGCACGACCCGTATTACATCAAGGGACCAAGCCCTCTTTGGATTATCAATGCACTGAGTGATTCTCATTACTGTTTCTTAACACTTGTACCAGTCAATCCCTGCCACGCCTCCGCTTCAAGGCTGATGGGGGATTTCGCCTGACTGGTTTCTGTCAGAGGCGTAGACTGTCAGACCGGCAGTTAATGTGCTCCAACTTGACTCGTCAGTTTGCATAATGATTATACAGTCTGGCTACAGGAACATAAGTGCTTTTGCTATGTGTAAGAGTAACACTGTTAAATGCTGCAGGTGTGTAATTTGTGTCAAGGTCAGAAAAAAAAAAACACTTGTAAATTCTGTTTGTTATAGATGTTGAGTTGGCTTCACGGAAAAGCTCTAATCCAGAGTTGAAGGCTTTGGTGCGCTGGCTCAAGTCTGTTCCTGTAGATCAAGACACTATCGATAAGGTAAACTCATCTGAAGCTCAGCCTTGTTTTTGTGCCCCTGAGGGTGGTTGGTATTACTCATCCACCTACGGTTAATCCACTCTTGTGTGATCCTGTTTTGCAGTTACTCTCTCACGAGTTCACCTTGGACTGTCTCCTCCACATGGCCTCCAGGGACGACTTGATGTACTGTGGAATCAGGTGAGCTGCCTCCACGCATCACCCTCACACAGTCTGTCCATGCAGAAACACAGGAAGGGATTGCAGTAGTGGAAGAGAAGAAACAAGTCTGCATCATTCATTAAAGTTACAACAACAACAACAACAAAAAAAGTTCCACTGGTGTGTGAGATACCTCTTTTCGAACATGTTAAAATCTGTTGGAAATCGCTGTTTCAGAGGTGGTATGCTGTGTCGACTCTGGGCAGCCATCACAACTCGCCGGAAGACCCACCTCAGCACGCACAATGAGGACAGCGAGGACACTCTACTTTAATGGCTGCTGCTGATGTTGTACATCAAAGGACAGGTTTATCGACAGGCTGGCCCTGTGTCGTCCAGAGGAACATAAATGACCCTGCGAGGAGCTGATGTGATATAAAGCAGGATCGATTTTAGTTACTGTGTTGAACTGTGAATTCATTGTTGTTGTTTTTTTAAAGATACTGACCACTTCCTACAGATTTTGTGCAAGTAAAGTAGCAAAAGACTTCACTTAAAAGTTCATTCTTGCCAGCAACATTTCTTTTACATTTTCTCAGGGCTTTGGCAAGTGGGACTGTAATTATGCTTTCAGAAAAGTTGCCTAGAGGAGTATTAACTCATCCTTTCAAAGATCTCATCTCAGCAAAGTTTATTGATTTTTTTTTTTATTGGACTGTTTTACTGTGTTTTTTATGTAATATAAATTATATATTATTAGGGGCATACTGTGTTTAAGATACAGTATGTCCCTGCATTTTGAGGAAAACTGGGTTATTTGTACTTTACATCCTGTTGAAATGAATTCAGATAATAAACGGGAACCTTTAATCTCTCAGACTGACTTGGTATCTCCATGGAGCCATTAGTTGGTGAGAGGGAGTGTTTTTTTGAGGGAGTGACTAAAGATGGGAGCTGTGATGAAGTGGTGAAGAGTCTTTAAATTCCACATGTGTTTCCTCATCTGTTTTCACAATGTTGACATCTCCTTAGAAACAGTGGCATGAACTTTGTGTGTGCGTGTGCTGTATGCGTGTGTCTGAATAGGTCTACTGTTTGAGTTTTGGACATGGACTTTTCATTTTTCTAGTCGAGCTTGAGTGATATTAAATCGGGATCAGATCGTAAGCGAATTATTGTCGTCTGTGAAAACTCTTTACAAGTGTAAGAAGACATTCTGCACATATCTGATCTGCCTGGTGATGTCAGTGGTCCATTTTTTTTGGTAAGCTCCACAGAAGCCTGTTAAATGCCATATGCATGTTGGCTTCAGTCTAAGGCAGTAGGGATATGACTTCACTGACAGAGTGGCCTTGGCTCTTAGTAATCATGGCACTCAGTAATATGAGTAAAGTCTTACAGATGTATGCAGAATCTTACCTCTGGTCAGATATTTATGTGTTTTTTGGATTGAAAACAGAAGTAAAATAATCTTTGGATGTTAATGCACTAATGCATGATTTCTGTGATTGGCTGAAGTGTGCAAAGCAACATCTCAATAAGCCACGGTCATTGTGGAAACTGCACAGGGGAAAATTAAATTAAAATTGATCTGTGTTGCAGCCAGTGGCATGTGAAACTTTGCCATGCTGTGATTAAGGGAAGTGGAACTGAGAAATGGATAGCTTCTACAACAGGGGTGTCCAATCCTGGTCCTCGAGGACCACTATCCTGCATGTTTTAGATGTGTCCCTCTTCCAACACACCTGATTCAAATGACCAGCTCATCATCAAGCTCTGCAGAAGCCTGATAACGATCCTGTTCATTTCAATCAGGTGTGTTGGAAGAGGGACACGTCTAAAACATGCAGGGTAGCGGCCCTCGAGGACCAGGATTGGACACCCCGTTCTACAACATGACAATGATTTAAGTTTAAAAAAATAATAAAAATTTGAGTGGATTTTGTGTGTTGAAAGTGTCAAAATGTTAGCATAGGATTGCAGAAAGGGTTGTATGTATTCCTTATCACTGTAATAATCAAAAGACAAAGCCAGTTCCTGAAAATGTGAGGAATATGATTATGTATTCTGTATCTTCAGTATCCCTCACCTTACTCACTGTGAAGCATGCAGTTAAACAGCTCTGCGACCCATTTACAACAACTGCTCCTGTAATTTAAAACTGACATTTCCTTTGTGTTTTTGATTTACGACGTGCTTTATTCATTCAGCATCGCAAGGTCAGAAACATACCCTCTCACTGCTCTTAGCTGAAATACTGATTCGGGCTCTCTCGCAGTGAACATTACAAGCTTTGATTTACCTCTGCAATAATCCAGACGCTGAACAAATCAGGAGGTGGAACAATAAATTCAGTCAGGCATCTTTCTATTTGTCCTTGGATTGTGCCTGAAACTAAATTCGTATTTAGATATTATCAATGAAGTTTAATTTGCCCCCACATTTTCCAGTCTTATGCTTGCATATTAGTTATTTAATAAATTGTGATGTGACAGATTCACAAAACACGTTTTTTAAAGTGTTTTTAGACATTAAAACAGATTCTTGACCTCACACTTTTCTCTGAGGTAAACTGACATAAAGTAGCTGTTGTCATGTTTGATGCACTAATGTTAATGTGCTGTGTTAACTGTGAGTCACTGCACCTTATAGCTACAACACAGGCAGCAGCTGTCACCTCAAACTCATTTCCTATTACAGATAATTGAATGTAATGTGAGAGCATCCCCCTGAGTCTCGCTTATTCTAATACGCTTTATAACACAATAGCATTAGGATTGTCCAGCTAATAGGATGCAAACTGTTTGCTTTGATCAGACATATTGGTGCTTGCAGTTAGTATCAACTGTCTAATGCATGAGTACTGATCTAATTACAATGGAGAGAGGGAACAGTGAAGGTTACAGTGTTTTCTCATTGTTCCCCCCTCATAATCTAACTTTAGCTCTCACGCTTGTGTTTATCTTCTTTTCATCATCTTAATAGAATTTAAATTTCTATTCACACTCGTCTATTCTTGTCTGTGTTCATAAGGAAATCATGAATGTATTGTCTTTAGTTTTTATCTGTTCTTTCTTCTCTACCCTAAATCCCTGCATCTCTGTTCTGTCTGGAGGTGGAGCTAAGCCACTGATAGGCAAATAATGAGGACTGCTGTCAGGGGGATTTTGGCAGGCTCTTGGGGGGATTGAGGACGAGACGCTGGGAGGCCCAGAACCTCGGGGATTACTGAGCTCACCCTCTGTTTTTTTTTATTGCCAGCTCCCATAGGACAGGTGACCCTACTGTCCTGGGCTCAACTTGCAGTAGGAAGGATTATTTTAACCATTTCCTGCAGGACTCAATTAAAAATGCAGCAATGTGCTTGCAGCATGATTCATACTTCCTTGCCTGCGCTAAAGATAAAGTCACAAGCACAGCACCTCTGCAACTGAATGTTAGTTAAAAATTTATCAGTGTTTTATAACATATCATTAAGAGCAGGGCTCACTAACAAGCTGGTTGTTGTGCTTCTATGTGTGCTGAGGTCTGTATGAAGTGTGCACCAATGTCCTTACATGCCTGCAGATCCTCACACACGTATGTACTACATGCATGGGCAGATGAGGTCTTCCCAGATTTACACTGCAGTAGATATATGCAATATGATCACATGGCAGCGGATAATGAGCACATTCTTTGCATAGCTGTCACTCCCCTGAGTGTTATTGACACTTTACTGTGTTGGAATATATATAAATGGCATGACTTAGTCTTGGGTTACCTCACAGCAGCTTGAGAATTGTCAGTATGTTTTACATACAGGGACTGTCATTCAGAGATTCAATGATTTTTATTTATTATTTTTTTGCCACATGGACATGTAACTGTTAAATACTGTTGGTGTATCTGTCCTTGGGAATTTTGTTATCTTTATAACCCTTGGGAAGACAAGGGAATGATCTTACAAGCAGTTAACTGGAAGCCGACAGAGTTATCTGTGCTCTGTTTTAACATGAACATCGGACAGCCTGTAAGGATCAGTTACTATAGTAGCAGTACAGACAAAACAACACTGACTTACAAAGGATGGACGACTGATAGTTACAGATGGGCTGAAATATTCCCTCACCAGTCCTGAGGGGTGCAGTATTAATCCTGGCAGTAATCTAGGGACCTGAATATTTTTTTTTTTTTAAACTAATCCTACGTGCATGTGCATGTGTAACAGCATGTGTGTAAATGTGCGTGTCACAAAGCTCCTCTGGGGCTTGACCCCGAGACCCTGCACCCTTTGTTTATCTCTTTGTTGTGTTTGTGTCACTCTGAAAGCCACCCATTCATATGACACAGAATCAATGATTTCTGGCACAGTGGAGTGATCTTGTGACCTTTTGCTTTTAATGAGACCTTTCTAAAGGTAACAAAGAAGAGTAATTGATTTTATTTTAAGTAATAAGTAGTGTATATTTTCCTACCAATATGCTTAGAATAATTATAATATCTTCACTATTGGCTGCTGTAACATTTGATAAGCACATTTACAGTTGTGCTCATAAGTTTACATACCCTGGCAGAATTTGCAATTTTTTTGGCCATTTTGATCAGGGTCATTTGGGTAGTTTCTGTTGTCATTGTGATTCAAAAAGAGTACGCAGTTGTTTGACAATAAATGGCTTCATCCAACCACTAACCATGAGTGAAAAAGGTTTTTTCTCTCATCACTGACATTCTCTGAAAAATGTCAAAAAAAAAAAAAATCGCAAATTCTGCCAGGGTATGTAAACTTATGAGCACAACTGTATGTCAGACTTAATTTTTTTTATTTATTATTATTTTTATATGGACGTAAAGTAAAAATTCCTCCTGACTCGTCACCTTAGCGTGGTGGAGGTCCACACCGTACATGGACAGCTTCTTGGCATTTTCCAGGAAGTGCATCTCAGCCTCCGCTGGTGTCATCCCCCTGATCAGACAGGAAACAACAGATCAGACATAAGCAAGCAAAGCAAAGACGGATGTGATGTTTTCCAACCCAGTGACATCCAGAGCTGTTTCCTCTGTTTCTAAGCAGGGGCAGTTCACAGTTTTACTGCATAAAAGATTTTGTGAAATGGTTGTTTTTATGGACGCTCTTCGCTGAAACATCCGCAAAGCGCCATAAGTGCATCCATTTTTAGTAGAGATGGTCTTTAGAGAGACCCTAATCCTGGCACTGTCATTGCCTCGCTCCACCCACTGGGCGAGACAGGACTGCATCAAATTACACACAAATCATTGTACCACAGGGAGAGTGGAGGGAGGCTCAGACTAACGACAGTCAGCAAGATCCATTTATAGGAAAACACAAATCTGATGTCTGCAGGCATGCTCCCTTCCAGGACAGATTATTTTTCCAGGAAGTAAACGTTGACTCAGGTGACTTACTGACTCAACCTATGAGCTTAATGTAACTTCTGCACATCTGTAACACAACAACTACAACTGAAATACCACAACTAAACATCCCTGCACTGAAAAATGACATTAGTCCATTTATTTATTTACAAAATACTGTACAAAAGCTGATTGTGCTGCAACAAAATTCACAGAAATTTGTAAAAAGATGCTGCAGACAAACAGTGCTACTATGTGTGGATCATGTTTGTTAAATTTGTCTTAAATTTTACAAATCCAAAATCATACTTTTATGTATTCAGCTGGATTTGTTTTTACTAAAATGTCTGGATCTTCTTCGCGTCCAGCTGCATGAATCCAAATGAGAAAAGCTCAGAGTTGATAAAACACCGTCAATTATTCCTTTCCCACACCAGTAAGCTTTAAAGGATTTGAATTATAAATGCCCATTATTCATTCTTCTCTTAGAGGCAGCTGTTTGCATATCTGAATTGTGTATTTTTGTCAGGTTCCTGGTTGTATAAAAAGGTTTAAATAATGGAGCAGGGACTGACTTGTAGGTCTTGTGGAGCTCCATGACCTTCTCCTCGAGCTCTTTGGTCTGGTTGGGTGCGAAGCGCAGTTCGCTGATGTAGTCGCTGCCCAGCTCCTCGGGGTCGTAGTCCCCGAGTTCAGACTGCACCGTGTACGAGCCCAGGACCGTGTGGGTGGCGAAGGAGCAGGGCAGGCGACCCGAAACGACATCATCCCTCAGCTGCAAGCACAGGTAGTACCTGCAGAGGAAGGAGAAAGACAATCGATCATTTTGTTTTTGCTTTAAAATCCAAAACTTAAAAGCCTTCAGGCAGGATTTTTAGGCAATAAATAATAAAAGAAAGAAACTAAATGTCCACTTATAAAGAGGAAAGATTAAAAAAGAAGAAGCCCCTAAATGCTGCCTCACCTTGTGATGTCCTCGGTCAGCTGGGAGGGGTCTGGAGGGTAAAACTTCACATTGAAAGCAAAGTTCCAGGGACCAGCTGAAAACCAGAAAACATAAAATTATTAAAATCATTTTTTTTACAACTGCAAACATCACTTCTCTATTCAGAAGAAAATAATTTTATTGGATCATTGCACTTACTCCTGATCTGCTTCTTCAGCTCCTTTGAAGGATCCAACCAGTTCTGCAGCAAACAACCACAGATAATAAGTTTGAATCATCACCGATTAGTCAGCAAATTATCACAAATGAAAGGATGTAGATCTTCACTGCATATTGCTGGAGGTTCATTTAATATCTTTTTAAAAAGACACTTGTATTTTAGCTGTTTTCCCTCCTGCCAGTTAACGACTTCACAACAAACAAAATAACATGCTAATTAAAAAAAAAAACATGATTATAATCAGATTACACAGCAGATTTCTTATTATCTTACCTTCTGATTCTCTACATCTCTGTATGTGATGCCGAAGTAGTCCTTCTCCAGCAGGTTGAGGTGATCACACACTTTATCAAAGAGCACGTGGCCCTTGGCTCGTTTCTATAAGAAGATAAAAACAAACTTGTATTTAATGGAAAAGTCATTTGACGGAAAGACTGAAGAAAATAATCATTTAAAACGGTTAATTCCCCAATAATTAGATCTTGTATTTCAGAGCTGGGCATGAACTTATTATTAATTTTACTACTTTATATTAAAATATTCTTCGTTGGGATCAGGTTATTATATCAAGATACCTTTGAGCCTTCTGACAATTCAACAACACAAAATAAAAAACAGAAGCAAACAAGAATGCACTATTGCTGTTGCATTTCATTCCCCTTCTTGTGCATCTTCTCATAAATAAAGATCTAATCAAATAAAAATCAATTTATACATAATTTTTATATATAACTGCACGATGCTGCAGCCCATCATGCCGCTGCACGACTGGGCCCTCTCTGCACGGCTTAACCCTCAAGCCTTTGGAGCCACAATCGACATACTGAACCACTCTGAATTGATTCCTGCTATATAAAGAATTACAGCATAAATACACCCTCAAATTCCCTGAGCTCAAGGTGAACATCAGCTACGTGAAGGCTTCACAGCGATCGATTGCACATCTCTGAGTGCTGGATGTCATCAGCGGGAGCTTCACCGTCTCCCCTGCTGGAGGAGGCTGGACCTGACGGACTCATTTGTCCAGCTCATGGGATATTTTAAGGCCTGAGTTGCCACGACACAGACGCCTCCTGCTCGCACAAGGCCAGCTCTTCGTGTCTGGACAGGCTGAAAAATCACCGCCGTCGTTCACTGTGGCAGCAGGAGTCACAGAGCATCTATGATTGTGTCGCAGGCCAGCAGGGAAACGCACATATGCTGTGAAATAAAAGCCTGCGTGGATGTAAGCAGACAACAACTGGCAGCCTGGAGCGGCAATATGGTTTTGCATTACAGCAATATGAGCATGCAGATTACAAACAACCTGGAGAAAACTCATTTGGTGTATGTGCATGTATGTGCGTGATTTTAACAAAGCCACAAAGCCGCCGGTGGCAGAGTTAATCCTACCAGAACATCTCCCAGGGAATTACCAGAGTCGTGTGGCTCCTCAGAGCAACACTTAAAGCTGACTTCACTCACACACACACACACACACATACACACACACACACACACACACACAAAAAGGTTGTGATCTGCAAACCTCTGTTTAGGATCAGTCAAATATCTGTCAAACATGTTCTGGCCATAGCAACCAGAGTAAATACGTTAAGAGGGTAACAGATGCAGCTGACTGGCCTGGTATGTCCTCTCTGCTCCCTGGGGTTGTTTAGGAAGAAGGAAAACAGCCGGAAGTATGACGGTAAATTGATCTCAAATCAGAAAAAAACACGTCAATCTTGAACCAATTTCAGGATCCTCTTGTTTAAATATGGAGAATAAACAACAACAGGAGCTACACTGAGTCTGAAGATTCACAATAACTGTATAATGACTGTCAAAGTATGTATTAAGAGCACATTTGAAACCGCTTGATCTATACTATTGATTAATCTGGGGACTGTTCTCAACTGACCTTCGCATTTTCAGTTTACAATGATATAAAAATGTACTTGAAAAAAATACAAAGACCATATTTTTTTTTTTTTAAATTGGTGGTGAAATAAAAGTTGGGTTTATTTGTTTGATCAACCAAGGTCATCACTACAGACATGACCTTAAACACAGACTGGAGGAATAAACATGTGGTGATAAAATAACCACAGTGAGCCTGCACATCTTTCACAATAAAAGCCCTGTGATGAAATGAAAGGTTTTTGTCTGATGAAATGCAAAAAGACTTTTAATTTGAAAGTTGGATAAAGTGTTTGGTTTGTTTCCAGTGTCCTCCCACTCCATCTGAAACCGCAAAACAAGACTTCTTAAAAAATATGTCTTATACTTCAGGAAATCAGAAATAACGGCCTCAGCCACTGATTGAGGAAATAAATAAAATTAGCTGCATTATAATTTTCTACTCTAATTAAAATACAAAGGCACTGTCTTGTATGTTAGAGGATAAAGATCCCTAAACATCCAAACCATTCACTGATAAGTCATATCAAGTGCGTGGGATTTTTCCTCCTTCCTCCACCGGGACCCAACACCCTCTGAAGTGAAGGGGGAGGAGGTTCACAGAAAATGATAGGAAATGATTAGTGCAGACATTTTTCCCACCGGAGGAAATTGAGTTGAGCCGGAAAACTACAAGGTCAGGAGGATAAAAACGTCAAATCCTGACACTCTGGGACAGTTTCAAATACGATCTTGGAGGAGGAGGAGGAGGAGGAGGAGGACTCCCTGGGAATTATGTGAGGGTCCTCTGACCTCAGCTGTATCACTGTGTCAGACACTATAAGCTGACCTAACTCCACGTCTGCTGTGTTTCACCCTCCACTTTCAGAATTTTAGCTCAGTTTTAACAAAGGTCCAGCTGGTCACGATTGGACCGTAATGGTTGCTATGACAACTCCTGTGGTAAGCAGGCAGCTAATTAGTGCTTTTTTTAATGGTCTTTTATTGAACTGACAGCATCAATTTTTTTAATAAACCTTTTCAGTCAGGCAGCAGCTATTAGTCACTATTGTTAAAAATACACCAGTGGAGACATTGTTACAGTGATTATGGGGATTGTCAAGCTCCAGGTGTGACTCATGCTCACAGCATCAGTTAGCACTGGTTGATTTTGTCGTGTTGCTCTTTAAATGAAAAGGTCCTCAATTCTGTGACCACTACATGAAGACACTAAGGACGTAATGATAAGTGATAACACAAAGGTTTGCTCAAGTGTCCTTCAGAGGCTGCAGTTAAATCACCTATTCATCAGTTCTGCTGTTATTGTATTGCTATAAAGGCCTCATCAGCTCAACCTCAGTGGCACATTGTGCTGGATACAAACACAAATAAAGACATATTAATGCAATCAAAGGACTACTTGGACATATACATCCATTTTGTTTCAAGATTATTTATTAAACTGATAGAAATCAAGAAAAAAAAAGGAAAATTATTATATTACTTAAGTAGTGATTATGAATTTTCTATTTTTTTTCTTGATAAATGACCTAAATTACTATTATATCTGTTGATTTTGTATTGATTGACTAATTGTTTTGGTTCCACATTGATAATAAGCTGCTCACAACAGCTTAACAGGCAAATTGTAAAATATATGAAGAGATCTGTGCAGCTACAGGTTGTTTTTCTAAGAGGAAGTGCAGGTTTTTCAGACACTAAATCCAGTTTTTCTGCATGTTTCTCTTCTTTGTTTCTGTTCACATCACCTCTAATACACTCTAATCCCAGGTCAGCTCTGAGTGTTTCTCATATAGTGGTGAGACACAGTAACATGGGGTTAGACTTCACTCAGTGCGTCCTAGCAGGAGGGCAGGACAGGGAGATTACAGGAAACAGATGGGACACCACTCTTAACAATACTAATAGTTAAAATTACACACTTTTTATGAGGTTTACGTTTCTTCATTGTGTTAAATTAAGAAACTAATGACCAGAGATCTGTGTTTTAAGGAGGGATCCAACAGGTTAACTAACAAACAGAAAAGCTTGTTGTAAACAGTAAAATCCCAAGAGTAGCTTATATAATGTAACACAGCATCATCTTGTTTACACTTCATATCTGCAGGATAATTTATCGACTTTTTTCTGAGGAAAATAAGCTGAAAATAAGCTCCGTCAAACCCATGAGGCCAATTATTGATATTCTGTTTTTACCAACATCAAGTACAGTTACTTGGGAGCTTTAAGAAAATGTGATAATATCAGACTGAGAGAGCAGCATTAAGTTAGATTTAGTGGATGTCTGGTGTTAGTCCATCGATTAAAGGAGCAGTCCCACAATTTTAGATACTGAGATTGGTTTACCTGTTGAGTTTGTGAAAACATCTGTTCTCTGTTTAATCTAAATAATAAAAATAACCCATAACACTGTTGTTAAAGTTATTGCAGCTTTGCCTTATAGTCCTTATATCTCAATTACCATCTAAGCCTAAATATTAATTACATGGAGTTTAACATTTAACAGGCAGGAGGGGGTAACTAAAGATGCTACTGTAAGTTACATTATGATAAATGCAGGATCCAGTGTTTCTGAGCCACATTAGGGGCTAAACAATAATAAATTAGCTTTTTGGCTTGTTTGTCTGTCTGTCTATTTTACAGAAATACTTATAAACAGATCTCGAATATTCATTTTGAGATAATGAGTAAATGCTTTAACAAAGATAAAACCAGTAGGTGGCAGCAAAACATCAACCGCTGCATCTATGAGCCAGTAAGAAAAGAAGAAGGAGGAAGCAGTAGTTACAGAGTAATAACAGAAATGTTTTTGGTCACACACATGCAGGATGATAATGTCTCCATGTGGTGGAGATCAGACATGGATTGTACCTTGATGGAGGTTTGTGCTCTCTGACTTCATCTGTCTCTGGCCAGTGTTCAAATGTCATGTAAATGAAGGACTGAATAAGTAGAGTGGTCCTTTAAAAGGCACATCAGTTCATTTTGGAGTGAAAGCAGGTTTCAATGTCATACTTTGATTTATTGGAGTTGGACAAAATGTTTATTTTACGTTCCAAAAAGTGCCTTTAAAAGCTTTGTCTGAATTTTAATGTGCTAATATTTCAGCTGCTCCAGAACATTAGTGCAAACAGGAAAAGATTTTTAAATACCAACAATGCAGAAGCTTCTGAGTTTGTCTCAAGGGTAACAGGAGTCCAGACTGTCCTTCTAGTGCCACAGTGGGACATCAAGTTATCATGCCAACACACTGAGTCAATGACACTGATTCCCTGCAACAAATGCTCCCATTTCACAGTCAGAACCCATCACCTCACCACCACCACCACCAAAAAAACTCAGTCAGCTAATCCCTCCATCCAAACCCCCGGTGAGGAGGAATCTGCTTAAAGCAGATTTGCAGAGGAGGGTCTGGTTCTCTCGTTCAGCCTCAACACATTTTCTGAATCTCACAAAGTTCATAACTTTGAGGAAAAGGCTCAACTTTGTTTTGTTAGGAGGGAAATATGCTAGAGTGAAATGTCAAGTAAGTTCAGGAGTCGGATTTATTCCTGAATTAATGACGCTCGTACAGAAAGAAAGACTGTCTGAAGGCAGAAAGCAGCTTTTATGCTGCGGTGCTCCAACAGTCACATTTACAACAAAAAGGCTTTTTCCTTGTGGGCTCTACTTGAATCAGTGGGGTTATTATTGCGTATTGGACGCTAAAGAACTATAGATTATCAGTGAGTGTTACACTTGAGGGTGCACAGTGCTGCCTTTGGGGAAACTAATCTTGCAAACCAATTTAACAGAGTACAAACAGAAAAGTGGAGCAAAATCCACCAACATCTTACAGCAAAATGTCCAGAAACATTTCATTTTTATTCAGCCCAGAATATAAGAGATCCTCTCAGCATCCTCCTCCCTCATTTTCCCCCTTTACGATTAACAAGCAACCCATGTTTCTAATTCTTCTCTTCCCAAAACATCCAATTTCCATATTTAATTTTTCCACTTTCTGATAAAAGCTACACTGCAGGGGTAGTGGAGTTGCGAGCGTCACATTTCCAACACAAAGACACATGTTTTTCATTAATTATTGGCTCTTGTTAATAGGGTTTTATTTCTGGATAGCGCAGCAGCTTTGAACTAAACATTTAAGAGCCGTTACATGAAACATTTTCTCTCTCAAGACTTCGTACAGAAGCGAAATCCCATAAAGCAGTTTGACAAAGCAAATGTAAATGTGCAGTGAAATCCATGAAATCCCTGCGTCTTAGAGGGGCTGTCAAAATAGCTTTAGTTTTATTTTATGTTAATACAACAGCCTGAGGATCATCACACAGCAGAGACGTCCTGGGCACAAACTATGGAGTCATTCACCTCCTTATGATCACATCCTGTTGGGACACAGCTTCGTTTTTAGATATTAATGAAATAAATCAAGTTACTCGCCTCAAACCAGCTAAACTTAAACCACTCGCTCTGTATGGTTATGAAAATGAAAGTTTTTCTGTTAATCCACCACCATTATTTTGAGCTATAAATTAAATAAGCCTTCACATCTGAGATTAACGAGGACAAACTGTGTGAAGAGGAAATTACCGTATTTTCCGGACTATAAGCCGCTACTTTTTTCCGACGCTTTGAACTTAAACACCGGTGTTTTCATGCATCGGCGGCACGAAGCTCGTTAGCTTTTTACAAGCTAGCAAGCTCTGTGCCGCTGATACGCCGATACATACTTATAGACTGGTGCGGTCAATAGTCCTGAAAATATGGTAAATGAAGTCGTTCTACTCGCACAAGCTTCAAAACAGTTTTACCTTAAATGTAAAAGCCTGACCGAGAAGACAGGGATGTAAATTAGCCACAACTACACGCTGTGCACATGCTAAGTCTGTTGCATTTATTTTTCTGAATAAAAAGTCTACAACCATCACTGTGGTTAATGGACGACCTGCTGCATCTCCAGAGACCGAACTGTAAATGTATTGAGTCTATGCTCTGCAATAAAGCAAGAAAACATGAAACTATTACACTGCAGATTGATGGCAGTAACCACAGCGACACAGGTGCAAAAATGGATTTAAGCTGCAGCACTTAGATGTTAATTACAGGTTTTTCTCACCAGTCGGCCTCTTTTATTCTAACCTGTTATTTCCTGCACATTCAGATACTAAAGAATCTGATCTGATCGTTACAATATGGCTGCTTCTGTGTGGTAAACTCTAAACAATCACCACCTCCAGCGACTCACCTCCACATTGAGTGTGTAGTCGGAGCCGTCCGGCAGGGTGACCTTACACTGCATGATCTTCACCTTCTTCACTCCTCTCAAAGGAGACCTGGACAGACGACTGGTGGACGATCTGTGGGACACCTGGTCCTCCTCCTGCGGCTCCTGACACAAAAAACAACACAATTAATTCATGCATATTGATTGTGTATTTCTTGTTGCACTGGTCTTCTTTGCAGTGAAAGTGTCTGGTTTTCTTTCACTAGTTGAGAAGTTGATGTTTTTGGATTTAAAATGTTCACGGACCAAGAAGAAAAAAAACTACCTTCTGCACCCACTTCCTTACCTAAATACCCATGACTGCCCTAAGTGTCAGCTCCTTTATATAGTTGTCTTTGACACAACCAGCAGGTCTGTCACATTTCCTAAACCTAAAAATAGAGGACAGGACGCTGCCTGAATGTAATCGGGTCCCACTGAGAAGAGCTAGAGGTGTACCGCCATTTTGTCTTAAAGAGAGAAAATCCAATTTTCCACTTGGGTGATAACAAAGCCTTTTCCTGCCTGACTTTATGCTGCAAAAGAAGCCTTTGGCTCAGAGACATTTTTCCTTCTTACTCATAAAGTGGATTTAATGCCCCCTTTCATTCTGATGAGGAACATTTCTTATCTTGCTCTTCAGGCTGTATCCATCACATTGTTCCTACAGTATCCACTGTAGCTCGAGTGGACCGATTGTCCCCGTGGACTCATTCAGACGGAGCGTTTAAGCACAGAAGAAATATACGATTGCTTTCAGAGAACACAGGAATTACAGTGGGTGCATAATAATGTAGATTTGATTAAGTTTGAATTTCCAAGAAAGAGGATGTATTTCAAGCTTTAATGGAGGATTTATCCCCGATGGGAGCGAGTGAGCGGCTGGGACGTATGAAACCACAGCAGAGAAGCTGAGGCCACTTCAATCATATGTGCTCCCTGCTGGAGAGAGTGTGTCTCACAGTGGAGGCTGACAGCGCCGTGTCAGAGGCCTGTGATTCCTCTCAGCGATGCAGCATCATCCATTATTACTGTGGCACAGCCAGGGGCTGTTTAATGCAGCTAAATGGACATTAAAGGATACACATATAAATCAGCTGAATGGTTGAAGTTATGCAAAGAAGTAAATCATACAAACAAAAAAAAATTCTACTTTTTACATGTGCTAATAATACATTGTGGTGTTTTGGGGGAGTCTGTGGGTTGGTTTATTCATACAATACATATACAATTTTCAACTTATATTTGCACAGATCTGAGTTTTTCTTTAAGATTTTATATATATATTTTTTTTTAAATTTTAATCACTGTTTCCATGGCAGCTGCTGCAATCTCCTCATGCATCAAGTATGATGACAATAAAAGTATTAAAAAGTCCCTTCTTCATATTCATAGTGCACACACTATGGCAAAATCAAATGCAACATCAGTTTAGTTCATTACTATTAAAAATGTTGTTGAATGACTGTTGCTGCATCACTCTGCATGACAACACCATGAATCTATCCATCACCTCACCCCGTGGTGCTGCTCCCTCATCACAGCCTGTTATCCATTTAAACTCCATTTCTTCTCTTCAGAAAACAGCTTCTTTGTAACACTTCAATTTTTCCACATCATCATCAAAAGCTGCTGGGT
Organism: Pseudochromis fuscus; assembly: GCA_900323345.1. NCBI lineage: Eukaryota > Metazoa > Chordata > Actinopteri > Pseudochromidae > Pseudochromis > Pseudochromis fuscus. Next base: position 1,242 of record OOFC01015896.1, on the reverse strand, counting down.
CAGTAGGGTTGTGAGCCTGAAACTACGATTACATGCTTCAACACGAGGACGATCATCAGAAACTCTTCAGTGGGTCCACATCTGGGGTGGGATTGACCTTTGTAATATTTGTACGTCAGGAATGACAAACATCTACAACTTTAATCACAATCCTGAGTTCCCCCTGATATGAGCATCAGCTACACTGCTGCAACATCATGTAACAGCAAAAATAATAAGACAGGGCGGCTCAGAGCTAATCCACAGTCTAATGCGGTCTGAGACCCTTCATATACCAAACATCAATCAAACCTCTTACAGAGATTTTTTCATTTGGAGTTTGATTCGATACACAGTCTAGATCGAGATCAAAAGCACATGTGGTTTCTGCCAAAGCTGCAAATATTGGAGAGCGAATTTATAAGTGAAGTGCTGTTGAAATGTTTTCACTTCAAGGAGTAAATTATTGGATAAGAAGGAATCTGTCTGAGACTGTCCCTCTTTAGTTTGGAGGCACTGGAAATTCAATCTGCAGATTGATTAGATAGTGAGTCCCACAGGCTGTTTGTGCCAAAATCTGCAGACAAGCACTTAGCGTTCAGATATCATCAGTAGCTACCTGGACTTCCTCAGGCTGCACGAGTCTTTGTAACAGATCACTGGTGTAAAAAAAACCCAGTTCAACCAATTAAACCAAGGATCAGCTAAAAATTCTTTTAATCAAATTTGCTAGAAAATAATCCTCAGATCAGAGTTGTGTTTGTGCCAAAGTGGTTGCCATCTTAACATCTTGTTAAACACACCAAACAGAAAGTCAGATTTTCCCAGGGATTACCAGAACAACCAGGTTTGTTTGATCTTCTCAAACCATTAACCACTAAAAGAAACCACGAGGTTTTACTTCCAACCAACTTACTTCACCGACTCCGTTTACTCATCATTCCCACAGCTGTGCGCTCATCGGTGCGATCAGCTGACGTAATGCTGGAAATAACAACTCCGCGCCGCACACTAAGTTTCTCAATCTCTCTTTTTTCCCCTCTAATTTCCAAAATAAGAGCCCTGACATTCAGACGTGTTTACATGCAAACAAATGCATCTGACGCGGGGTCCATGAGGGACACTGAGGTCATGTTGTCACTATTTTTTCACCCCCTCTATGTTCATTTCCATTTTTCACACAAAGACACAATTCAGTGAGGAGAGAGATGAATGGTGTGTAATGTTTTCTCACATTGAAAGGGAGCTACACAGTGTTTGCAT
>OOFC01015892.1:0-16427 GCA_900323345.1 Pseudochromis fuscus | reverse complement strand
GTATCATAATGTAAAAGTAAACTATTGAAGAGAAACAGAAACAGACTTCCTGAAGGTAAGTGAGGCTTTTAAGTTTGCTCAGTTTGTCCAGAATTAGAAGCACTGCTATTAAAATAATAATAATAATAATAATAATAATAATAATAATAAAGAAAAAGAAAAAAAATCACTTCAAAATAATTCAACTGGTTTATTGACAGTTTTATGATGAATGTAGTCCCCAATTAAAACAAGTAATAACATGAGAAGCTTTTGAGAATAATTTTCAGTAACATTATAAAACCTTTATAAATACCAATTCATCCATGAAACAAAACTTTAGCTTGGACTTTACACAAATATTTAGTCAAAATGACACAAAAATGTGACATAAACACACTTCCCATATAAACCTGACAGAATTTTTATTGTGTTAAGCCAAGTTCAGTATTCAAGTTGTTTCATGTATTTTTTTTAAACTACTTGTAAAAAAAAATCTGCACGAAATTTTAATAAAAACATCTGCACGAAATTTTAATAAAAACCATTATAAAATCTTAAAAAAAAAATGTTTTAGTTGTGTCATAGCCTGTGTTTGTGGCCTCCAGCATTTGAACGTTACCATGTTGGTTGTTTGGCCAGAAGTGACCATATTTGTATATGAAGGAAGGAGTGAGGAGGCGGGTCTAACCCTGGAACCTGAGGTCAGCTCCACTCTCATTGGAGACCAGGTTTGTCGATCACGCCTTTAAATAAGTTAGCTTTTACTTTACTGTGCTGAACTTATCTAAAAGTGTCACGCTCAGGTTGTTTCCAATAAACTGTCAAGTAGAGCTAGTAAGTTGATATTTACAGTGTGTGAACAAAGCTGCAAATTGATTCTAGTTCTGTACCAGTGGCACTGTAAGTCCATAAAAAAAGCATTTTCTAAAGATGCTATACTTGAAAGCACTCCTGACTTTGATATAGTATGATATGTCAAACTAAGACACAATACCTTACCAACGGGAAACATTTTTCCATCCAATTAGTTCCTCGATTGAACCAAGGCAACACGTAATGTGCCCTGTGGGTTTATATTAGAGTTTCCAAAGTTCACTGCAAAGTAACCTGCACTCTGGTGGTGACACTGGGGGAACAACAACACAGCTGTTGTTTCTGTTCAAGGGCCTGAGCACTGGCTGCTGCCTGAGATTTTTCACAGTGGCCTTTTAATATAAGGTGATTTTAAAGCTATTGTTTGTCATTAATTGTACTTAAGCTACACCACAAGAATAAACAAAGCATACAAAGTATAGTATCTCTTTTTTTTTAATTGGTCCTGCAGTACCCTGTCTAAATGCTTTAACCTCACTGCCCTTGTGTCTCGAGGCTTTTTTGCACCCTCCCAGATTACAAGACCTGATTAATCCAACATCTCTATTGCATAATTTAAAAAGAAGTTTGGTCGTATTGTTATGCAGTAATCAAAATGTACTACATTTCCTAATTGAAATGCATTGTACATACTGCTCTGCCCCTATGAAATGCCCTTTGATGAAATAGGATTTTTTTTTTCTGTTTTGCACTAGAAAATAAGATGCAAGCCCTGCAATAATAGTTGGAATAATGTTTCTAAATATGACTGAGGGTTCAAGTCAAGTAGTTATTATTAAATTACAGACCCTGCCTTAAATAAGCTTAATTTTAAAAGACGTATTTATTAATGGAGTGACTGCGCCATTCAATCCTTAATGTGAGTGATGTCAACAAAGTAATCATGGACATTTATGTCTCATTAGAGGCTCCCTTGTCCCCACTGATGTTGACTTGAATCCAGAAGGCATCTCCAGCACAGTACGCAGGCTGCTTTAACTCACGAATTAGTTTGGAGCAGATGAGGCTGGTGAACAGCCAATTCTGGCTCTACTTGACCTTTAGAGTTGTTTCTCTTTGCACTGATCAGAATCATAAAGACTGTGGGGGAGCTACAGACACCAGTGAATAGGAGTCAGTTGTTTTCATGTTATTTATGTTCCCCTTCAAACTGGTTGAGTGATTTATTGTTAGATTTATAAATCTTGTCACTTATCATGAGACACAAATACATCATTCTGTGAAATATAGTCTATTAGTATTATGGTACACGAAGGAGTGAAAACCAATATAATTAAGCCAAATTAAGTTAAATTAGTTTGTTTTGATTGCAAATATGATTATGGGTAGGTACTCTGAACACATGTTGTGTTGAATATTAGTTCTTAATTTGACCTGTATGCCACACTGGCCTGAAGGATCAGTATGAAATCACAGCAGGTTTGTTGGGTATCTTTGAGAGACTCTGTCAGAAGCTGGACATTGTGTGTTTTCTATTTTCACATGTTTGGAAGCAATAATTAACCTAATTTGATATTATAGCTTGTGCTAACTCCCATTTTAGCTTATTTCTGTATTGATAAGCATTCCTTAAAGGAGTGAGTATTGATCAAAAATTGATTGATCAAAACATGATTCCCTTTTCCATTTTTTTTCTTTTTTTAAATGTAATCCACTAATCTATTTATGGAAAAAACTATTTTTCTGCTTGATGTCAGTAAACAAGCAGCTAGACCCATGTTGGCCCGCAATGTCTTTGCATTTCATGCTTGCTGGACCTTCACTAATTCAAGTTCATTCAGTGAAATGATTTATAATGATGATGATAATCATGTAACTGTGACTACTTATAATAATCATGACATTTCATGTGTTTTAAACTTGTGATTCTATGGCCTGTATTGTAGATGTAAATGAGAGGCAGACTAAACTATAAACACCATTGTGAACACACACAGTGCACTCACATTTTGATGTTGACCGTATAGAGGTGCTGAAAATATACTGTTTGACATTGTGGGTTTGCTACCATCTACTGATCAAAGTGCAACAATACACATTTCACTACAGCCATGGGATGGTGATTGCTTTTTTTGAGAGCTATGAAAATTATTATATAAGATCACGAGTCATCTTTCACTGCTTCTCTGTTTTGTGAAGAAGGATCGTGTGAGGGCCAATGGTGGCTTTCAGTATTTATGATAATAATAATGATAATAATGATAATAATAATAATAATAATTCAGTAAAAGGGTTTCTAAAATCTGAAGCCTAGTGATTTACTTCCATTTAAGTTGATGAGGTTTTGTTTGCACGCCTACCTCGTTAACATTGTAATTGCTCAACCATTCCTTAACTTTGTCCTAGTTTACCCTTTCAAGAGCTCCGCCTTTGTCAAGTCAAATACAAGAATCCAACAAGTCAAACTTTTTTCCAAAATAAAACTTAATTTAAATTTTAATGTTTAACTTTTATTTTTTTTTAAATGTTTTTTTGCTTTAAAAAATAATAACATAAATAGAGAAATAGATTTTGAATGATTAATTTTGAATATTAAAAAATTAGAACATGTTTTATTTTCACATTTAAATATTGTAAAATTACATTTCCCAAAAATGTTTTTGTTTATTTTTGTTCAAGTCAGAGAAGCACTCAGGATCATCTCATCATCTTAATACTGTGGACATGTTAGACTTAACATGTTCATATCTTTATACTTTCACTATGGTGGTTTGTTTAGTATCCCAAACAAACCACACCAACAAAACATCTACAAAGTCTAATATTAGAGGATCTGGAAACGGAGGGAGCACATGATTTGTTTGTGGTAAAGTTGGAAAGTCATAAAATACATCTGTATCAAAGTCACATTATGTGTGCAACAGGATGGTCGTTTTTATATATATTTTTTTAAACTATTTTTTTGTAAAGGCAAAGAAATTACTGGTCCCACCCTGTATGTCTATCAACCTTTAACACATGGTTAGTTTATCAGACCTACCTAATAACGCCAAATAAACAGCAACTGCATAAATTAAGTATGAATTATTACCCTAAATGAGGAGTATATTTAGTAACAAGATATTCACTTTATATTCAATGCTGATCAATGTGATCGTGAGGATTTCATTTTGAAATATTTTTCCGGAACTCCTCCCTGGACTCACATCAGACTTGACATGAATCTGCAGCACTCGCTGGTTAAGCCGAGTTCACCAAGACCACGCGACTGACGCAAAAAGAAGTAGTGTGAAGATCGGAAACGGTAGGAAAAGGTTAAATGCTTCGTGTAACCAGCGCCATGAAAGCAGTTAGTGACGTGCTGAACTGCGACTTTGAAAGAACTCACAACAGCGCCTTGAAACAAAACCAGCTGATCGATCAACCAGTGGGAGCCAGGGAATGTTCAGTGGGGTGACCAGGGTGGAGCCTGTGATCATTTTGTGGTGGCACATAAATCACTGTTTTTGCACATAACATTGTTTCTCACTAGAAAATCTGTGGCTCTGTAAAGGCACCTACAACACAATCCACTCCAGTATTTGGAACACAGGACGGTGGCAGCATTGATCAATATCAATATAAATATATAGACACAGAGACATACTTTTAAAATCTGTTACTCTTAGTCAAATTTTTATGTATATATGTAGTAAGACACACATATAAGCAAAAAGGATTCACCATTTAAAAGGTAACTAAATTACTCGTTTTTTCCTGGTCAAAACAAATTATGAACAATCTTCACAAAAACAATCATACTGGTATTATACTGACTGCTGACAATAATGCATTATCTGAGATATGCGTGTCTCAAAGTAATGCCAAAGGCAATAGTATTCACTTTTAATCCCTGTTAACAAATATTACATGAGATGACTGTGTCACAAAGCTGTATTCTGCGGTTTTGGTGGTTTGCAGCAAAGCGATTGACAAAATCGATTAAGTCCAGAGACTGTGCTCATCTCTGTGATAGGCTGGCAACCTGTCCAGGGTGTACCCCGCCTCCTGCCCGATGACAGCTGGGATAGGCTCCAGCAGACCCCTGTGACCCAAGTGTGGAGAGGCAGGCATAGAAAATGACTGACTGACTGACTTTGCTCATCTAGACTCCACACTTTAAACCACAAAGTGTGTAGATTTACCAGTGCAAAAAAATCACAGCACTGGTGAAAGCACTCACCGACTGCCGCCTTGTGCTTCAACACACAGGTTTTGTTTGTGATGTTCAATCAACATCATCTAACACACACAAACACAGAAACTTTGATGGGGGAAAAGGCTAATCATTATACTTGGTTTAATCAAAGTGCAGTGTGTGATTACAGCCATGGACAAAAGTTTTGAGAATGACACAAATATACATTTTTGCTAAGTCAAGCACCAGAGTTGATTCAGCTGCAGGATCAAGCCACCACCAGTGTAGAGCTTGCTCGGAAAGGGCAGGAGCCACGTATAAATGCATCTACACACACAGTGAAGTGAAGACTTTTGGGCAATGGCCTGGTGTCAACAGGGATACAGGGTTTGGACTGCTGAGGAGTGGGGTGAAGTCATTTTCTTTGATGGAACCCCTTTCTGATCGTTTGGGACATCCAGAAAAAAGTTTGTCCGAAGAAGGAAAGGAGAGCTCAACCTTCAGTCCTGTGTCATGCCAACAGCAAAGCATCCTGAGACATTTCATGTGTGGGGTTGCTTCTCAGCCTAGAGAGTGGGCTCACTTACAGTTTTGCTTCAGAACACATCCATGAATAAAGAATGGTAAGAAAGCATCCTCCAAGAGCTACTTCTCCCAACCATCCAAGATCAGTTTGGTGATGAACAATCCCTTTTCCAGCATGATGGAGCACCTTGCCATGAGGCAAACGTGATAACTAAGTTGCTCAGGGAACGAAACAGAGAAATTTTGGGTCAATGACCAGGAAATTCCTCAGACCTTAGTCCCATTAAGAACTTGTGGTCAAACCTCAGAGGCGAGTGGATGAACAAAACCCCACAAATTCTGAAACATTGATTCCACAAGAATCAGCTGCCATCAGTCAAGATGTGGCCCAGAAGTTGATTGACAGCATGCCAGGGTTTCAGATCTTGAAAAAGAAGGGTCAACACTGCAAATATTGACTCTTTGCAAAAACTCAATATAATTGTCAATAAAACTCTTTGACACATTGAAATGCTTGTAATTATGCTTCAGCAAACCATTGTAACATCTGACCAACAGATCTACAAACACTGAAGCAGCAAACTTTGTGAAAACTAATACTTATTGCTATCATGGCTCATCTTGATACTTTACCTTAATACATTCATTATTAAAATTGAATTGGCTTTTCAGGAGGCAGTTGTATTTTGATAGAAATGAAGTAGCAATGGCAAGAAAAAAAAAATGGTTATAATAGAGACAATAAAGAATAGGTTTTTTTTGCACATTAGCTGCTGAAGACAATAGTAAACAAGAATGAAAAACAGACACAAGTAATTAAAGCTGTTAATGATTGGCAGATCAATCAAATTTCAAAGTTCATTCTTGATCTTGTCAACAGCAGCTTAATCAGTTTAACCTTGCCCTAAAGTTGAGTGCAAGTAGAATTAGTCATTGTAAATTACTCGAACAATTATAATGTAAATGCATTTTTATTTTGTGTTCTGTCTTTTTTTAGTGTCTTTCTTGTGCTTTTATTACTGATAATAATATTAAATACATCTTCCCAGGTAAACCTTTTTCAGATACACTACCTTTATACTACTTTTGTTTTCTGTTTCCTCCAGGAAGCTTAAAGATGTCAGCAGTTTTAGTTGTGCATGGTGGGGCTTGGGCCATACCAAATGAACTGACCAAGGCCTCGGTTGATGGAGTTAAAACTGCAGCATGTGAAGGTTTTTCAGTGCTGAAAAAAGGAGGAAGTGCTGTAGATGCTGTTGAGGCAGCTGTGAGGTCTCTGGAAAACAACACAGTGTTTAATGCAGGTGAGCAAAAGTATTCCCAACCAACAATCATGTATTTGAGCATTGATCCTGTCTAAAGTTTGTGTGTACTCAAGATCTGTAATCTAATATCTGCTTACTGACTAAACTACACCCCTTAGTCTTTTATCCATTCCTACACATACACTGATTTTTTGCCTCTCCCTTTTATTGCACACATTTTTTAGAGCCATATTCTTCCTTACTTCCCTTTAATAATTCAGGTAGGCTTTAAAACACAGCTCTTTTCAGCTGTACACACAGCAGCTAGACAGTGATACTTTCACTTTATTATTGAAGCTGGCTTCATCTGTAGTGCACTGTCTCCATCTGCTGGTGGTGAAATAATTCCATGTCCAGTCTCCACCAATCCTAATCTACATTTTTAGACCATTTCTATGAACTAATCTGCGCTGCATAAACTGTGTTCTGTCCAGTATTATCATCCAAACGTTTGCCTTGACAAACTGTGAGATACATAGGGTTAAAGTGCTTTTTTTTTTTTTTTTTTTTTTTACAAGACAAGTGTAATAACATCATAATAAATCAATGAATTGGAGCACATCTGAAATAAACTGAAACTGACATGAATAACCTTTACAGCCAGAGGCCACCAGAAACTTGTAGAAAATAACACTCAATTGGTTACTAAATTAAGTTCAATATTTTAGGTTCAACAGTCCAGGACTGATAAAGACAAACAAACAAATAAATGTCTTTAAACACTTGACAGTATGACTTGGATACTTCATTGGGGTCATGGGATGTTTTGGGTCTTACATCATCAGAACCTCTCACCCAGGTGACCGAGCTGAAGGTGATCAGTCCCCAGCTTGTGCTTTGTTTCTACAGGGTCAGTGATGTCCTGTGGTTTTTTTGTGTTGTTTTGTGGGATGTTTGATTAGGAGACTGCACTGCAAAGCCTCTGCAGCGAGCCTTTTACCCATACCTTTTACTTTCCTCTATAGTTCAAAATATTTGGCTCCGGATGTGGATCTTAAACTTCCCAGAAACAGTGAGTTTCAAGAGAACCACTTACTTCAACAGTCTGGTATTAAAACCAAATCTGTCTTGGGTGTTGTCCCTGTAGTGTTGTCAGGAAACACCAGCTGCTTTCTAAAGTTCAGCATTCAGCTGCCAGTCACTAGCTGAGGCTAGCAGCACAGTCAATGCTCTGAACCCTGCCTGAGGTTTTTCTCCACAGACATGTGTACAGTATACCACCCCCATGTTTACTGACCTCCCGACCAAGTGTGGCCCCTTGCCTACTTGTCATGAGACTAATCTAAAGTAAAAACAGGAGCTTAAATGAAAAGTAATTCAGCCACAGTCTATTAAATGATGCCATACTGTGAGTGGAGAACAATAAATCTGAAAAGACTCTGGACAATTTTTAGAATGCAATTTGCAAAGGTAGCAACAGCCAACTTTTATTCACATTCATGCCATTGAAAATCTTGAAAGGCTTTTTATGTACTAAGCAGATCTGTGTAAAGTACAGAGGAGCTGGACATTAGTAATGTATCAATCAGTCATACAGTGTTGTGTGCTTAGCAGACTTGTGAAGTTAGAAGGAAATCATGTGTACAACCTGTCATTCTTACTAGGGCACGGAGCAGCTCTAAACGCTGAAGGTGAGGTGGAGCTGGATGCCATCATCATGGATGGCCGGACACTTGCCAGCGGTGCCGTGTCATCAGTAAAGAACATTGCCAATCCTGTGTCACTGGCACGGGCAGTGATGGAGAAGGTCTGTTCCCAAGGTCTTTATTTCTGCCTCTAAAACAATTGTAGGTAACTGGGGGTTAAAACATATTCCCACTGATTTAGTGGCATAGATAGCAATTAAGTCTAACTGTCCCATCACCATGAAAAAAAAGATTAAATGCACAAGGAAGGTAAACTGAATTTGTGAATAGTGTCAGTACATTATGTTAAAGATAAAATAAGATAAGATAACATACAATAAGTTAGTACTTTACTGATCCCACACTATAGAAATTGTTCAATGTGCTGTGAGATATAATTCATTTTAATTTTTTCTTGCATGAAAATCTCAGACTCCCCACGTCATGTTGACAGGCAGAGGTGCCAACCTGTTTGCAGAGAGCATCGGTGTGGGCACAGTTCCCACTGATGCACTGGTCACTGAGTATGAGAAGAAAGAATGGGAAAGGCAGAAGACTTATGTGACTGGAGTAATGGAAGATTTTAACTCTCAGTGGTATGTATCTGCAGTGTTTGACTTTATTTTGTCCTCTTTGCATGGACCTCCATTCCCTCATGTACATGTAGAATCTTTTCTGCCTGATGTAGCAGATTAACACTTCACTCTATGGTTTAATTTTGAGGCACCACCAAACCTTTGAAAATATATAATTATCAACAAAGTAACACAGTTATTGATCAGTCTTTGATCTGATTGGTAAATTCTTGATCCAGCGATTTCTTTGTCTCATACAGAACAAAAAACAATCCAAACAGCAACATGCTTTTAGATGACATTTATTAAACAATACAACAGACTAATGGAATAATGGATGTGCATGAATATCAGTGTAAACTATGCAAAGAAATAACTAAGTAAACTGATACCTAAAAAAGTTCTAACATGAGTGAGGTGATGAAATCATGGCAAAATGAATTATACTGTTGGAGATAGAGAAAAATGTTTCCATGCGGAAAAGATTAACCCCACTACTAAATTAGTAACTAAACGTTAGAGTTAGAGTTTAGGAGAATCAGATGGCATCAGCTTTACCAAAAGAACCGGTCAGTTAGCCTTCTTTGTGGAGCCCTTTGGACGTCAGAAGATGTGGATTTGGGTCGTCTCTTCGCTCAGCTCAGCTTCTTTCAAGTAGATGCACTCAGGAGAGTTGAGTTGCCAAGGAAACGGATGCTTCTCAGTAATGGACAATGGAGGCCTCGCACTCCTAGCAGCTGCGGCTGGATGGTCCCATTATTTTGGGATGTGGTGGACTTTATGATGAGACTGATAAATGGCTCAGAGTTTCCCTTGCATGGACACGGGTCACTGGACCCCCCACCCCTGGAGCCAAGCCTATTGGTAGGGCTCAATGGCGAGTGCCTGGTGGCCTTTACCCATTGGGCACAGCCCGAAGAGGTAATGTGGATGTGGGGCCTCCTTCCTGTGGGTTCACCACTCATAGGAGGGACCAAAGGGGTCGGGTGCAGTATGAGTTGGGTGGCGGCCAAAGTGGGGACCCTGGCAGTCTGATCCTTGGCTGAAGAAGCCAGCTCTAAGGACGTGGAATGTCACCTCTCTGGCGGGGAAGCTGTCAGATCTGACAGGTGGACCACGCCTCCTGCTGTCTAATCGCTCCCCAGGTGTGGGACAGGTTGTAGGCTCCCTCATCCCTGTTCATCGTCCTGGGTGCATGTTTCCTTATCTCAACTGCTTCCATTATCCAACGTTGAAAGCGATTTTCCTCAGCGCTTGGCTAAAAGCCAGAGTCATCCGCGCCGAGGAAAATCGCTCAAAAACAGCAAGTACAAAGTAGCGATCACCAAAACAAAACAACCAGAAAAACTGCAGGTAACCTTGGGGCTATGTCAGACTTCCATACATCAAAGGGACCACAGAACATATCCAACGCACAATGAAAAAATATGGAATTGACACACCGGTTAAACCACACATCAAACTCAAACAACTGCTGGTTCACCCGAAAGACAGGATTAAACCCGAGGACAAATGCAAACCCACCCATGAGATTCCATGCCACTCATGCAATTACACATACATCGGGGAAATGGGCAGGTGCTTCAACATGAAAAGGAGTGTGAAAAAGAAACCAAGAAACCACACACCAGAACAGCAAAAGCAAAGGCCCTGATGGGACGTTTGCTGCTGGGTATTTGAGGGAGAGTTGGAGTGTCTCTCCTTACTCTTCCCGCCGTCTGCCTTGCACCTGATGTCCATTGAGGACATTGAAGATCTACTGATTCAGAACCTGATAACAAGGGCTACTGCTGATTGGATCGGGCACTGTCTTGGTGTATTGTCTAAAAAAGGCGGTGGAAGCTGTTCACAGCCCCCAAAGGCTGCCACCATGATTGATATGTGTAGAGCTGTTGGTTACAAGGCACGATTTCTGATTGAATTACCGGAGTTGCTGATGGATCCACAAGGAATGAGGGTCAGCACAGTTTTGAATAATTTGGATGAATATGGACTTTAGAGTGACGAAAACAAAATGCTTCCTCCCTTGACAAACCTAAGCAATGCTAATCTCTTCTTTTGGCTCCCCTTTCTCTGCTGGCCTTGGCAAGTCCAACAGCTGCAAACCTCCAGAGAACAGTTGTGGGTCAAGACCCCCCTCCAACTCTCCTCACAACCACCTGATAAGTTCACAGGGTCGAAGCCATTATCAGCTGGACTCCATAGCAACCTGCTGTGTTTTGCCCTGACACCTGCGAACTGAGACGATAAGACTGTGGCCAGAGGTCACTGGGGCATATCGGGCTCATAACACTCACACACATCCAAGGACATATATGCTGATTAACAACATTACCAACGTCCTCTTATGCTTTGTATTCAATGTTTATCATGCAACTGTACCCTAAGGTCTTTTTTGGGTACCCATAATTGAGCTCCCCTCTAGGAGCTTAATTCTGGAGATTGCTTTTTTCCCCCTCTTCTCTCCAATTGTCCCCCTCCCCCCAGGAGTGGTGGGCGCCACTCCTGTTGCTGCTGGCCACTCCTCCTTAAACAGGACAAACTGGGGTGGTGGTCCCTCTTTTTAAGAATGGGGAACAGAGGGTGTGTTCTAACTATAGGGGGATTACACCCCTCAGCCTCGCTGGTAAGGTCTATTCAGGGGTACTGGAGAGGTGGGTCCACCAGATAAGTCAGACCTCGGATTCAGGAGGAGCAATGTGGTTTTCATCCTGGTTGTGGAAGTGTGGACCAGCCCCACACCCTTGACAGGGTCCTTGAGGGTGCAAGGGAGTTTGCCCAACCAGTCCACATGTGCTTTGTGGACTTGGAGAGGATATTTGACTGTGTCACTTGGGGAGTCCTGTGGGGTGTTCTCTGGGAGTATGGGGTATCGGACCCCTTGATGCGGGTCGTCCATTCCCTGTACGACTGGTGCCAGAGTTTGGTCGGAATTGCTGGCAGTAAGTCGAACTAATTTCTAGGTAGAGTTAGACTCTGCTAGGGCTGCCCTTTGTCACCAGTTCTGTTCATAAGTTTTATGGACAGAATTTCTAGGCGCAGCCAGGGTGTTGGGGGGGCTCTGGTTTTGTGACCTCAGGGTTGGGTCACTGAATTTTGCAGATGATGTGGTCCTGTTGGCTTCATCAGGCTGTGACCTTCAGCTCTCACTGGATTGGTTAGCAGCCACATTTAAAATGGCTGGGATGAGAATCAGTACCTCGAAACTCTGAGGCCATGGTTCTCAGCCAGAAAAGGGTGGAGTGCCTTCTCCAAATCTCCAGACCCCAAGTGGAGGAGTTGAAGTACCTTGGGGTTTTGTTCATGAGTGAGGGAAGGATGGTGCAGGAGATGGACAGGCAGGTCGGTGCAGCATCTGCAGTAATATGGACTCTGCACGGATCCGTTGTGGTGAAGAGTGAGCTGAGCCAAAAGGCAAAGCTCTCGATTTACTGGTTGATCTTCATTCCTACCTTTACCTATGGTCATGAGCTTTGGGTAGTGACTGAAAGAACAAGAATGTGAGTACAAGCGGCTGAAATTAGCTTTAGGATGGCAGGGCTCTCCCTTAGAGAGAGGGTGAGAAGCTCGATCATCCAGGAGGAGCTTGGAGTAGAACCACTGCTCTTCCACGATGAGAAGAGCCAGATGACGTGGCTCAGGCATCTCATTAGGATTCCTCCCTGGTGAGGTATTCAGGGCATGTCCTACTGGTAGGAGACCCCAGGGAAGACCCAGGACATGCTGGAGAGACTATGTCTGTTGGCTGGCCTAGGAACACCTCAGGATCCCCCGGGAAGAGCTGGATGAAGTGGTTGGGGAGAGGGAAGTCTGGTTTCCCTGCTTAGGATGCTGATAGATGGTGGATGGAATTGGTTTCATACTAAAAAGAACTTGGCGAATATATATAGCTTAGTAGGTCTGTCACCTGGAGTGGTGGGGTTCGAATCCAGGTGTGGGCATGAGAAAGACTCTTCATGCTATATGCCCATATCTCATAATGAGTGAAACCATGGATAATAGAGTCATACCGGACATTGCCTGGGTCAACAAGGTCTGTGTCGGGGAACCAGAACATTCTGTTGTCAAGTTGGCTACAAGGCTACAAGAACAAGACATGCATGGAGTAAGGCACAGAACAAGGTGCTGTTGCGGTGGTATGAGGGGATACATGAATAGAATGTGGGAAGAATGGATGCCTCAAAACCCCACATCAACTCTAACTAGAAACACCTACTCACCCAATGTTTGAATATCCGCAACACAAAGCTACTATCGCAGTTGGAGATGGATGAGGTACAATGATGCTACAGCAAGGGGAAGTTAATATGGGGGTGGTTTCACCATCACCCCCAAACATCAAGATTGAGTACCAAGCAACAACTGGAAGGCTTAACACAAGAGCACCTGCCCTGAGAGAGAAGATCATGAAGTCCTCAGCTACCTCCTGCTTGCCAAGGCTAAAGAACAAAGTTCCAGACCAGAGGATGTTCTTGGTATCAGGATATCAACTCGGCACTGCTAAGTATCCCTACTGAGAACATCACTGAAACCAATCGGCTGATATACACAGCAGCAACAGTTATCCTAGAGATGCTAGGCCACAAGATGAGTAGCCCAAAGGAGCAGCCATGGAAAAGAAGACTTGAGGCAAAAATCAAGGCAACAAGTAGAGAGAAGTTATCCTCCTAACAGAGCTAAGCAGAAGTGTGAATCTCAAGAAAGAAATGCCCAAGAAGTACAGCAAGCTGTCCACAGCAGAGGCTTCTGAGACTGCTAAGCCAAGGCTCACAGCCCTGAGGCTGAGAAGATACAGCAGAGAAGTAAAGGCAAGGAGAATAAACAAGATGTCCTCCACCAATGTAGCCAAAGTCTACTCTCAGTGGCAGGGTAACATGCCTTTACTAAGGCATGTTATACTACATGGAAGCTCCTGTCAGGCATCATAGCGGCTAAGATGAGTAGGCACATGGATCAATACATGAGCTAAGCACAGAAAGGAATTGGCAATAACACCAGAGGAGCCAAGCACCAACTACTGGTTGACAGGGCAATTGCACGAGACTGTAAGACCTGTGCATGGCCTGGATTGACTACAAGAAAGCCTATGACTCAATGCCGCACACAAGGTTACTGGAGTACATCAACAGGACACTAAGAGGCTTCATTCAGAACTCGATGAAGCTGTGGAAGACAACTCTGGAAGCCAACTCAAAGCCAGTTGCACAGGTGCGCATCAAATGCGGCATATACCAAGGAGATGCTCTGTTCCCCCAGCTGTTCTGCCTAGGCCCAAACCCCCTTAGCCAGATCATTATCGATAGTGGCTTTGGCTACTGGTTCCGAAGTGAAACGATCATCAACCACCTCCTGTACATGGATGACATCAAGCTGTATGCCAAGAATGATTGTGACATTGACTCTCTAATTCACCTCACAAAGATCTACAGCAATGACATCGGAATGTCATTCGGAATAGGGAAGTGTGGGCGGATGGTAACTAGAAGAGGGAAGATGATCTCAACTGAAGGGGTGAACTACCTGAAGGCAACATTGCAGATGTACAAGACAGCTACAAATACCTGGGATTCCACAGACAAATAGAATAGAATAGAATAGACTTTATTTGTCATTGCACAAGTGCAACGAAATTTCATTGTGCCATCCTGAATGTAAAAAAATAACAAAAACAAGTACAACAATGCATTCATCCATAATAAAAGACATTTAAAAGACATAAATGCTTTGACACAAAACAACATCATGGTCCCATATTGCGCTATTAAATGAAGAGTATTGCACACAGACCCATTATTGCACTGTTTAAATGAATAGTTTTTCACACATAGGCCATATTGCACTGTTAAATGAAGAGAGTGTCCCCTTTATTACATTTATTGGCTTGAGATTTTAAGTTCAGTTACGGCTCTGTGGAAGAAACTGTCTTTTAGTCTGGAGGTGCGGGCTCTGACTGCCCTATAGCACCTCCCTGAGGGTAACAGAGAGAACAGGTGATGACTGGGGTGGCTGGGGTCTCTGAGGATCTTGGTGTGATGACAGCGTGTCTTGAAAATGTCTTCCAGTGGGGGCAGACTGAGTCCAATGATCTTCTCAGCAGTTCTAATAACTTGTGTCATACTTTTCTGGTCTGCCTCTGTGCAGTTGACATACCAAGATGTTAAACAGTACGTCAGGACACTCTGTATGGAGCAGAGGTAAAAGGCTTTGAACAGAAAGTAGAGCCGCTGTTGAGCCTTTCTCACCAGGATGGAGGAGTTAAGTGACCATGTGAGGTTCTCAAGTGATGTAGGTTCCCAGGATTTTAAAGCTGGTAACTTGTTCCACTTCTTGCCCCTTGATGATTAATGGTGCATGGTCCTCATATTCTTTATGGAAATCAGTAATGATCTCCTTGGTCTTTTTGATGTTTAATGTGAGGTTATTATCCGTGCACCACTCTGTCAGTCTCTCAGACAGTCTGACTGTCTGAGGCTGCCCAGAGAGGAAGTCTTTAATCCACATACACAAAGTGCTGTTGAAACCCAAGCCTAGCAGTTTGGTGACCAGTCTGGTCAGAACAATGGTGCTGAATGCAGAGAAGTAGTCAATAAAGAGCATCCTCACATACATTCTCCGCTGGTCCAGGTGTGTGAGTGCTGTATGGAGGGCAGTGGAAATAGCATCCTCTGTGGAACGGTGTGCTCTGTATGCATACTGGTGCTGGTCAAAGATAGCAGGGAGACTGGATTTAATGTGTTTTTGGACCAATTTCTCAAAAACCTTTGCAATGATGGGGGTAAGTGCTACTGGTCTCTAGCCGTTTAAACAGGTGATTTTATTCTGTTAAGGCACTGGTAGGGCTGCAACGATTATTCGACGTAATCGATTACGTCGATTATAAAAATTCATCGACGTGGAAATTCAAGAGTCGATGCGTCGTATTATTGTTTTTGTTATTGGTAAAATCAAATACCGGCCGGGAAAAAGTCATCTGTACTTGTAGTTCCCCATAGGAACCGGTGGGGGCAGTATCGCTCCCACTGTTTACGGTATTGACAGAAAGGGACAGGAAGAAGAAGATGCGAAAGCACGACAGCGACAGGCAGCCGAACCAACCAATAAAGAGGGAAGATGCAAAACAGCACGGCTTTCGGATTTTTCCGTTTTTTTTAAGAAGGCTAAATAGCACGTTGACCCTCTCCATGGGAAATGTGAGTACACAAAAACCAAGACAGACAGTCGACCGACACAAAGTAGTCTTCACTGAAGCACTTCCTGTTTAAAATACTACATTAACGGGAAGCATGTTAGTCGGGGATTCTGCTAGCACTTAAGCTAACCCGTCGCCCAGCTTGCGACAAACCACACTCGTGCAAATTTTTATTGTTTGACAGCGCTATTTATTACTGCACCTTAACAGGCATTAGTTATCCAATTAGTCGATTAG
>OOFC01015891.1:0-26208 GCA_900323345.1 Pseudochromis fuscus | reverse complement strand
CCCCCCCCCGAGTCTGTGATGGGTGGTTTGGCTTTTAAATGGCAGCACTGTTGAAACGTTGGAAGAAAAGTGGGTTATATAATGGTGTGAAGTGTAGCTATGTGTGAGGACAAGAGGGGCGGATGATGATGTTCTACATGCACTTTTAATAATGAAATTCATTTGGCTGAATTTCATTATGTGAGCTACTATGCTTTTATTGGAGCGAGGCACTAAGAGGGTTTCAACTTTTATTCTTTTATTTTTCTTGACTTGGATCAAATGATGTTTTCCTCCAGCTGGATGTGCTGTTCGGCAACTTACCGGAGATGGTGGAGTTTCAAGTTGAGTTTCTCAAAACCCTGGAAGATGGGACCAGACTGGTTCCAGATCTGGAGAAGTTGGAGAGAGTGGATCAATTTAAGGTGAATACTTCTATTTGTAACACATACATCCAGCAACAAGCACTTAAAGACACCAATGAACTGCTCTTAACTGCTGGTTGGATAAATGTGTTTGACAGAAAATCCTCTTCTCGCTTGGAGGCTCCTTCCTCTACTATGCAGACCGGTTTAAAATCTACAGTGCTTTCTGTGCTAGCCACACCAAAGTTCCTAAGGTCCTCGTGAAGGGTGAGTAAATGTGCTCCTGGTTGACATTCCTCCTTGGCTCAAAGGAGAGGATGTATTTATCCATCAACCATCTGCCACATACTGCAGGGCTCCATAAATCTTGTTGGCAGAGTTGTCAGCCACACTGTTGTCCATCTGACCCCTGCATGCTCTCAAGCTGGAGGCTCTCAGGGCTAAAAGCCCAGCAATGTTGTATGATATATATAATGAGCAGTGTTGAACAGTCTGTCCTCTGTCTCCTACACCCACTCTCTTAAAGACTTTTAGTGGATGGCATTGTTTGCTGCATTTACATTCAATACGCCAACTGGTTATCTGCCACGTACTTTGAGGTGCTAGTTGTATGAAGCTGTTTTTAAAGCTGTAAACAGATTTATTTTCTGTGGCCTTGTTGTTCCCTGGAAGAGGAAACATGAAACAGTCCTTTTGACGTAGCTTTAGATGATTTCTAATTTCTAATGTAAGACAAAGTGAAATGTTCGAAGGTTTTAAAAAAAAAAAAAAAAAGCTTTTTAATGCCACAAGATCCTGGGTAATATCACACCAGGCAACTTCATCCAGTTTGATGAGCATTACAGACCACAACTGCAACTTAGGAGTAGAATAACATGTGCATCCCAACACATCATTACAGAAAAGACTCATTCAAAATAATTAAGAATGAAGTAATTTGGATTAAATGTTCTTTATTGGTCATTTCAGCCAAAACTGACCCTGATTTCAAGGCCTTCCTGGACGAGAGGAACCCAAAGCAGCAGCACTCCTCCACCCTGGAGTCGTACTTAATCAAACCCATCCAGAGGGTGCTGAAGTATCCGCTGCTGCTGAAGGAGCTGTACTCGCTCACAGACCCCGACAGTGAGGAGCACTACCACCTGGACGGTGAGACCCCGACACGTGGTCAAACTGTGGAGATGAAATCATTCTGACAATCAGGAACCTTGGTGAATACAAACAGTCACAACAGTTCAGCTGCAACAAACCTGTTTTCTGCTTGAATGTAGTCGCAATGAAAGCCATGAACAAGGTCGCCAGCCACATCAACGAGATGCAGAAGATCCACGAGGAGTTCGGAGCCGTGTTCGATCAGCTGATCACTGAGCAGAGCAGCGAAAAGAAAGAGGTGGGCGGGTGTTATTCTTTCAACTGGAGACTCAATCCCTGGGTCTTCAAGTCCAAACAAAGTTCTTCAAGTTGTAAAAGTTATAAAGACGTGTTAGAGCCCGATATGTAACAATGAACCGAATTGTTTAAAAAAAAAAAAAAAAGGTAATAAAACCTGAAATGTAACAACTGGTCAATAGTAACAAGATGCTGAGACCAAAATGTAACAACTTCTTACATTTTGGGTTTTGTTACATTTTTTCTTATTACACTTCAGACTCAGCACTTTTGTTACATTATCAACCACTTGTTACATTTCAGGTTTTATTACATTTTTTTTATAACAATTCAGGACGTTGTTACATTTTGGACTCTAACACCATTTTGAAACCACAAAGGTAAAAATGGGAACCTTACATTCACGTGGAGTAACTTGACATCGTGTTGCTGTTACAAGGTTGCTGATCTGTCGATGGGAGACCTGCTCCTCCACAACACTGTGACCTGGATCAACCCACCTGCCTCCTTAGGAAAGTGGAAGAAAGAACCTCAGATGGCTACATTTGGTAAGTCGGATGCTGATGATGTCATAAATATGAGGAAAAACCAAGTGTTTCTTATGTTTCTGGATCATTAAATGTTACATAATAACAATATGGTCTTGGAAGGAAATGAACTGTGATGGCACCTGGTAGGTGTGCAGCGGACACACACTTGGAGTAAGCAAGCAATTCAGCCTATTTTGGATTTAATAACTTAGTGATTAGCCCTGACAAAATGTATTTTACACTCCGTACCCAATCAGTGGTACACAGCTGAGCTGCACAGTCCAGCACTTAACACGACTATTCTGGTGAAGAGGATCATTTCTGCTCGTACACAATTTTGGAAAGCAGTGGTGGTGTTTGTACCAGTGTGGAGCAATTTCTACTTTTCCTATTCAACGCAGAACATTATTTTTCATTGAATCTTTGACAATTGTCAGTAAATGATGTGTTAGTTTCAGTGTTTTCAGGGAGGACAATGAGATATTTCGAGCTGCAGACTCTCACCTCCTTTGCTGAGACCTTGTTGCTGTTTAGTTTGGTTCACAGTTCAATAAAGTAAAACCAATACATACATTTACAATCAGGAGTTGATTCAGAACCAAATCAAGACACCAAGCATCAATTCATGAGTTTGGTAAAAACCTTGTAACGTGAACACGGATGTTGTTCCCCGCACAATCACAGCTGATGTTGATTTGACAGCTCGTCCTCACTGATAACTCCTGCGCTGTTTTCCCCTCCAATGTGTTTCAGTTTTCAAGACTGCAGTGGTCTTTGTGTGCAAGGAAGGGTCCAAGCAGAAGAAGAAGATGGTAGGTTTTCATCAGCAGGAAACAATCTGCAGAACCAAACCTCATTTAAAAACATAATAACTCCTATGGTCCCATTTCTGCATGTGCACAGTGAGCCACTTCACACAGGGCTAAAACTCATTTTACCAACAGTTTGTAGGATAAATGACCAGAGCTGTTGTGGTTGTTTGGTTGCAGGGTGGCTCCCATCGAGTCTCTGTATCCTCGGAGGAAAAAGATCCTTTCCGCTTTCGTCACATGATCCCAACAGATGCTCTTCAAGTCAGATCTCTGGCCAATGCAGGTAACTAATGCAATGAATGAAAGTACTGCTGCAGACATGATCATTTCCCAATGTCTTACAAGATATAAGTGTTATAAGTGTTATTTCCCTCCTCAGATGGTGAGGGCTCTGCCGTGTGTGAGATTGTCCACACAAAATCAGAGTCAGAGGGAAGACCAGAGAGGACGTTTCACCTGTGTTGTAGGTGAGGATTTCTTCTAAAGGAGGTTGAATCCAGCTGCAGATTGAAGCCTGAGCACCACTGATACAGTCTGAGTGACAAACTGATAACCTGCTCTTCTGTCTCCCTCAGCTCCCCAGAGAGCAGAAAGGATTTTCTCAAGACGGTCCACTCCATCTTGAGGGAGAAGCACCGCAGACAGCTCCTAAAAACAGAGAGTTTACCCCTCAGCCAGCAGTATGTGCCCTTTGGAGGAAAACGACTGTGTGCCCTGAAAGGAGCCCGTCCTGCCATAAATAGAGCAGGTAAATGTCAGGCGGCGGCGGCGGCGTTCACCTACAGCTCCGAATGTCCCAATTACTCCTTGGCTGACACAGATACAATCCTGTCACTGAAACCGAGGTTATGTTTATTGTTTCTACCTCATTTATGAATTTAATTAACATGCAGGAAGATATCTGCCTTCCAACCAGACATTCAGTTACTTCATGTCCTCCCTGGTCCTCTGAAAACAGATTGAGGTGTCTCGCTATGCAAATCGCCACGGCGTGATGAACGAAGGAAGCTCCAACCACGCAGTGTCACTCCTCATACTATCACGGTCGACCAGCCCCTCCCCCCTCGCTGTGGGCAGCTGTCTTTGCTCATGCAAGGTGGGAAGTGTTGGTGAAACACCTCACCCTGAGGGAAGCAGAGAGCCACGATTCAATGCAGCGTTATTTCACTGTTTGGCAACAGATTAGCCGTTCTGTCACCAGCGGCTGCAACAGGCTTAAGTCTGAGCTAGCAGCACTTGTACAGGTCACTTTTGGCGCATTTACACTGGTACCTACTCGCTTCACTTCACCTTGGATCGCTCAGGATCGGCCCCTCGGTTGTATTTACAGTGCAGAGGATCGTCCCTCCTCCGTGTAGCTGGTCGTCATTCATGACCTCATCTTTTATGCGATTCTTTCGTTTCTGACCACACCGTCCAGCTCCTGCTGAACTTTCTCATCGGCGACTAATGACAGAAATCCTGCCCCATGGACTCAGGACGAGGTGCAAACCTTTCTAACAGCTGCCATTTCTCTTCTTGTTGTTATTTCAAACACGTCTGCACGGCTTGCAGAAGATTTAAAAATGTCGTGTTTGTGGGGACAGATTACGTGCCGCGCAGTGATGATGCAACAATGCAGTGACGATTCCAACCAATAAGATTTTAGCTCTGACCTGACCGGGTACTTTTTTGCCAGTGTAAATGCGCCAAAAGCAAAGCGAGTAGGTACCAGTGTAAATGTGCCTTTTACCGTCACGCGTCATTTCAACTGACACAGTAACACTAGCCAAAAACACAGTAAGCTCTGGGTGACACCGGGTTGCTATGGAAACAGCTCGCCTCGATGGCGTCCTCGTTGAAAGCAGCCATCTAATTACTACATGCATTTCTTAAGAAGAACTTTAAAAGAACTTCTTAACAATCCAAACAGGAAGCAGCAACGTGCTACTTTATGCCTGACAACTGTTCAGCAGCAGCAGCTAACCGAGCTAGCGTGGACGTGCTGAGGAAACTCAATGTAGTTTCTCAGAGAGAGGAAGAGGAACAAGTGTGGAGGTGTCAGTCGACCATGACAGCATGAGGGGAGTGAAGCCTCGCTACACAGGTCTGTCAGTGGAGCATCTGTAATTGGTCATGGCAAGGCAATCCCCACAGTGAAAAGTTAGACACAGAAGTGCAGATAATACTGGAACTTTGGAAAAGGGGAAGATAAGTGTCTTACAACTTTCTTTGTCACAATTTAGGTGAAATAAAACTCTTGAACTTTACTGTTAATAACTGGAATTCATTGAGGATTAGATGAATGAAAACTAGTAAGACTTAACTTCATCGTTTCCATTTGTGTGTTTTTGCAGCGTCTGCCCCGACCAGGACTCTCGGCAGAAGGAAGTTGGTGCGCAACCGTTTCACCATCGATACCGACATTGTTTTTGATGGGGAGCCCGAACAGCAGGACCTTGCTTCACCAGAGGAGGCCGACTCAAAACGGCCACAGGGGGAGGATGAACCGGATCAGCAGCAGCAGTCCGTGTTAGCGAGCGACACCGACCGCTGGGTGGAAGAGCAGTTTGACCTGGAAGAATACGAAGACCAGGAAGAGGTGAAGGAGACCGACATCCTGAGTGACGAGGATGAGGAGTTCTGCCAGACACCCAGAGCGCCGTCCACCGAGGCCGACCTGGAGGCCCCCATCATGGCTTTGTCGTTGGAGGGTCCTGAAACAGAAGCGAGCGAGAGCCTTCAGTCCCCGACCGTCAGCGAGACACCCGATGAGATGAAGCTGTTCGACATGGAGCAGCAAATGACGGACGACAACGGGGAAACTCAAATGGAGAAGGATGAGATATGGGTGAGAAGGGAGCAATCAGGTCCATCCCCAGACTGTGCCACATAAAAGCTGATGAGAACATGCAGACAGCTTTACATGAGCTCCATTAAAGATCCGTCACCACAAACGATGCATGAGCATTGATGTATATCGCACAGCTAGTAGAAGATATATCCTTCTTTACCTTACTTATGCTGAATGCTTTTTGTACAGGTGAGATCATTTGTGGAGCAATACAGGAAACCAGAGTGCGGGAGCTTTATCCCAAATCAAATGCTGTTCCATAAAAAGTCAAGTGTAAGCTTTGAGAGTTGAACTAATGGTACAATCGTGGAGTCTAATCAGTCGCTTTGATTGGCATGGTTTGCACATTTGGGCGGCAATCTATAGTCCTGCCTGCTGTTGCCAAATTTGGATATTGTGAGAACATTAATATTTGTTTTGTCTTTGTGACTCAGAGATATTATCATAGTTAAGGGCTGTACAATATTTGTCCTTAAAGAATAGAATAATTAATTGCAGAGGACAGTCTTGTCTTGCATAGTTTACTATACTTGTACATTTTCACCTGGATATACACTGACATGTTTCTTGGTTATGTATAATACATGATTTCTTGTTTTACAGACTAAAGCTTATCTTTTTATTATTCTTGATGTTTGGTTTGGTTTAATAGCAGAATGATGTAATAGGGGATTTTAAATTGTTTTATTTAACATTATCCTGTTTTACTTGAATTTGTATTTGCTGTTTCATGTCTCTTGGTTTACTGTGAATCCATGTTTGCTCTTCAGTATTCACACATACACATTAACACTTCACTCTATTGTAGATAATTTACACATCAGCTTCTTTGGAGGGTCCTGTGTGTTCATAAAGATTGTTCACTGGTAATGGATTACAAAGCAATGTTTTTTTTATTTATTATATGTAAATTAATTTGTTAGCAACATAAGTAACCTTTTTTTTTTCCACAAAGAAAGTTCACATTTGCTCAAGCAATCAAGGGGAAAGACTTGCCTGAAAACAGTAAAGAGTCATACTTGTAAACAACTCATTGTGCTACTAAGACTGCATTTTTATTACTGTGTGTATATAGAAAATGTATTGATATCATAATAAATACAGTTGTTTCCTACTTATAATTCAACCCCCCGCCTCTGTGCTGTGATTTATTGGCTCGTGTGGCTTTATACAACAGCGTGTTTCACTCCCCGCAGCTCAGCAGACATCAAGTCTGCAAAACAACTTTCTGATGTGAGAAAAACACATAAATGTCCAATGTGCCTGAGAACAAGAGCTGAGCAGCTAATCGATGCCTCAAAGCCAGAGAGAGAGACACCACAACTGCACCACAACAGAGGGAAAGTAGAAGTGAAGCCACAGTAAGAGCCACTTTGTGCCTGGAGCTGATTAGACGTCTGAACGATGAAGGAGCTAAACCCCTATTATCAGGATAAAGGAGAGTCTCCAGACACTGTGTAGTTTTCACTTAAAACCAATCCGCTCACTTGGGGGAAAAAAGTCATGTTGAACAGCTGAGAAATGTTAATACAGGAATCTGAGCAGTGGAGATTAAAAAGAGCACGAAGAAAGAAACGAGGATGTTTAAATCTCAGTCTGATCCTGAGCACAGACAAAACAAACACATCAAACAAAACCTCTGCAATGAATCGCAGCACAAAATCAGCTCGGCTCAGACCGGCTCGGCTCCCATCACTGACTCCTCATCACCATAAGTGACCATTGTGTGTGTTGAGCAGCTATTGTATCTCCTCCCACGTTTTCCACTGAGGGTCTGTCAAATGTCATTATGGTTTTTGAGATGAAATGCAGGAATATCTGTACAAACACTTCAGAAATATTTGTGATGAGCATCATGATGGCAAGACCCAGGACTGTAGACGGCAAGTTGACCCTCTGCAGCAACACTTCACTGGGATTTATGTACCCTACAAACACAGCCTTAAAATCAACACCAACTGAAACAAATTAGACTTTTCACCTTCTCAACTTCACCAAACTGGTATTTACTGGAGGGCTGTTGTGTTTTTAAGTACTACTTTTATACTGTCCACCCCCTTTTGAGTTGATGATTGGGGGATTATACAAGCAGCTGCAGGAGGCAGGTGGTATTATTAGAAATTAAAATACATTTTGACGATAAAAGTGTACCTATGTTAATGACACGTACTGATGCATATAAAAGACAAAAGTAGCATTTAACAAATAATCTAATTACTCTCCTGATTGTGAATTATGTTTGAGGCATTATAATCACAGCTGATGAGGGAGTTTTATTCATTTCATTGTGTAAAGTCTGAAGAACATATCTCACTCTCACTGGTTGTAGCAGAAGACACAAGCTCAGCCTCACACTACAGATTGTAAACATTACATGTGTAGAAAACAACACTGCTCTTCCTCTGGTGTCTGCATTTGTCCAAAGTTGACATTTTTGCCCCCTAGTGGTGAAACTGCAGAATACACCCATCTCATACAAACGGAACCCACTCATCCCTTCAGCTGTTTCAGATAAACACGGGGAAGCATTTCTGCACATGCCTGAGACACAACGATCAACGGTCCTCACGACACTAATCTCCTCTGATATCTCTGAGATCTGTGCACATCCCACCACCCAGTCGATCACCACCCCCGCCACAAAAGCTCTGGTGCTCCTTCAGACAAAAGGGGACAGATCACTTCAGACTAGGAGCTGTCTGATGTGCAGCAATAAGATACAGTGGTGAATGACACAGGGCTGCAGGGGGGAAGGTTTTTCTGTTAACACACAGGAGCAGACACACACCTCACCACAGATAAACACACCACAAGCTTGATTTATGGGATCTGCTTAACCTGAAATCTAAAAATAAATGAACTGGAAGTATGTGATTTCAGGAGAATAAAATAGAAATTACATTTAACTACACTTCCTGTCTTGCTTGGTGTAATCACACTGGCTGACAGCAGGTGGCACACAAGCTGTTGTCCAGTTTCTTCTTTTTCAACACTAACTTTAAACTCCTCGTGTTCTCATCTCGTCTCATTTCCTTTTAGTTTGATCACATTTTAGATGTAATCACACCCATCAGCA
Organism: Pseudochromis fuscus; assembly: GCA_900323345.1. Taxonomy (NCBI): domain Eukaryota; kingdom Metazoa; phylum Chordata; class Actinopteri; family Pseudochromidae; genus Pseudochromis; species Pseudochromis fuscus. The sequence continues at coordinate 17,224 of OOFC01015891.1, read as the reverse complement.
CATTCAAATTCACAGCAGCAGCAGACTTCAGAGGACGTCCTGTTGTATCTGAATTCACAGCCATGGCTTTCTCAGCACGAGCGTATCTGTTTACATTCAAAACAGCTGAGGATGTGACGACAGTATCACTCAGCAAACTGGTTGAACTGGCTTCCCAGTTTCTGTTCCTGCTCTGCACCTCTCCTGCTGCTCTGTCCTGTTCTGTCTTTCCTGTTACTTCACCGAGGACACATGATGGTTGAATAAAAGTATTGGCTGTTTGTACCTGGTCATGTTTATTAGGTAAAGCGAGTTATAAATATTATCATTACAGCAGCATCATCTTGTTTCTGAACTCTCAGGTTGTGAGCGGTGCTGTCTGACCACATCACACATTAGAAGTGAAACAATAAAGACTTGGGGGTGATGTGTGGTGTGAATATCAGACCATTTGTTACATAAATGCTCGGACCCAAATAAGTGTGAGTGCTCTCTGAAGCAATCCAAGTGTCTGACACACAGTTCAGGAGGATAAACTAACACCAAAACAAACAGTCTCCCTTGTTACTGACAAATACACAACACACTACAACGCTCAGCTCGCTGTAGCATCCATCTGATGAGAGAGGCTGAGCCCATGAGGGAGGAAGATGTGATAATGCTGAGGTGTTGTTGCTGGGAAACAGGACCATAGCTTCTCACTGACAGGCTGATGGACACCAAGATGTCCTTTGGATGTCCCCTTACAGATCACACATTTTCTGGACAATTCAATATTAAAAGAAAAAACACAATTTATCTTGATATTGTTTAGTAGTCTGAGTTAATGCTCTGGTTTATATATTTCTCCAGAGTTTTTCAATGGCTGCACAGTCATTCTCCAGTCACACGTGTTGAACAGTGATGCCAAATGTTTGAGACCTGTTTGGTTTTTGAGTGACAAGTGAAAGAAAAATAAAAGGTAGAGCAGTTTTTTTAGGTTGCACCAAACCACCAGTAGGATCAAGGTTAAGTCAACTCAAACCAGTAGGATGACATTACAGGCATGATGATATGATCACAGATTCAGAACTTGGTCAAACTGATCAGTTAAGCTTTCACTACACCAGCGACGAGGCTGCACTGCTCCCTCTGAACCATGCGAGCCAAGTTGGAGATCTTAGCTCTGGTCCTGGGCTTCATGGGCCTGTTTGGGACAATAGTGGCCACCGCCCTGCCCACCTGGAAGGTAACTGCCTTCATTGGCGCCAATCTGATCGTCATGGAGGAGCTCTGGGAAGGCTTGTGGATGAACTGCTACAGACAAGCTGACATCAGGATGCAGTGCAAGGTGTACGACTCTCTGCTGATCCTCCCAGCAGAGCTGCAGGCAGCCAGGGGGCTCATGTGCGTCTCCATCATCCTGGCCCTCATCGCCCTGATCGTCACGGGATGCGGCATCAAAAACAGCAAGTGTTGTGCTGACAATATAAAGGGTAAAAACATCACTCTGGCCTTTGGGGGGAGTTTGTTTCTGCTTTCCTGTCTGACCACGCTCATCCCCGTCAGCTGGGTGGGCCACACCATCATCCGCAACTTCTACAACCCAACACTGCTGGATGCTCAGAAACATGAGCTGGGGGAGTCTCTCTTCATTGGCTGGGCCACTTCTGGAGTGTTGCTGGTCACCGGGATCATCATCCTGTTCAGGTACAGCCAGCGCAGATCAAAGGAGGAACAACCGTACAATGTAGCATATCTAAAGGCAGAAAGACGAGGACCTAGAGAGGACAGCGTCTACATGGCGAAGGCGGCCAGCTCTCATAGCCACAGGGAATATGTGTGAACTGTACTGTCCTGCAGCAGTGTCCTTTACATGTCTCTGAAATCTTAAAGATGTGGTCTGATCAAAGTCTGCTGCTGATGCCATGAGTGTGCAAATTCTTTATTCATATTTATTTGTTGCACGTTATGCATATATCTTAAAACAATGACTCTTCATGTTCATATTATTCTATAGATGGTTCTCATCTCCAATGTTTTTAATGTTTGCCCTTTGTACAGTATTGACTATTCAAACCTGAAGAATATCAGTGTATTTAAATAAACTGTTGTGGTATCATTCTGTAGTTTCATGCTGTTTTCATTAACTGTTCAATTGTTGAATCATTTGTTTATGTTAAATTTCATGGTCCAGTAACATGTCGACCTCATCAACAGATACTTCAATAAAAGATCCAACTGTTCACTTTTTTACTGCATCACTGCTGTTTCTACTTTGCTTCAAACTAGACAGGCAGGTGGATAAATGTACTTTATTGTTTGCAAGTTGGGAAATGTTGTTGCAGCAGCAGGTTAAGATTTTGCACAGAGGAGACAATAAATAAGATTCATGAAACTTTAGAATGATATAATATATACTGTACAGAATGTACACTACTTTTAACTCTAATTTAAAATAAGTTTCATTAAAATGTAACATATGTTTTTTGTTGTACACAGGTGAAGTATTGTACAGGGTTATTTGCCAAATGACTTCCTGAAACTGTACCTAAAATATCTCTTACTGTTACTTTCCTTGCATCAAAACATAAATGTACTACAATAGTTACAAACTCCTACATACAACACACACTGCTTTCATCTGTGAGAGGACAGACTCACTTCATCACGGCAGCGACGAGGTGACACCTGCTGCAAATGGACAGTTCAGAGTTACAATGAAACCAACACTCCTCAAGTTTCTGTGCTCGACACCTTTTAATCGGCTCAATTTACATACGATGGAGCAGGCGGGTCGACTTCTGTGATCATCCTATTAGCTTTCAGCTTGTGAGACAATGTTACCTCATCCATTACATCTGTTAGCAGAGCTGTGACCTGAAGAAATTATATACATAAAATATATACGGTAGTTTTATTTTTGTTAATGTGAATACAAAGCTAATTTGACATCAGTTCTTTTCAGAGGCAAGACAGAGCACACATTTAATTTGTTAATTTTAACTTAAAGTACCAGTAATAAAAAGGAGATTTTAATATATTTTCAAGTTTATAGTATAGTTTTTATATCCTGTTTGCTGTGTAAAATATAAAAAGATCTTTGTTCAGTGAATGTATCTAAATGTCTCCTGCTTGTACTTTAATCAGGAGAAAGTGAATATAAACAGGGATTTAAGTGTGATTATGTTTCCAATCACAAGATCAAAAGGTTTCTTGTTGGTAGTGACAGTTTCATTTACATTCAAAACAAGCAGCACTCTTGGTGTGTCCCCGTTTATCTGGCGACTGTAGAGCTGCTAAACCAGTAAGGCTGCATTACATCGTTAGCATTTTTTTGTGGGTGTATAAGTTCCCTGACTTGCTCTTCTGCTCAGATTTGTCTCCTGGGCTGTGAGTGCAGCCAGAGGTCTGTCTTTGGCTCTGAGCGATAGCCGCAATGGCCTCTTACACTGCTTACAGCGGCTACAAGCCACCTCTGTCGTATGCAGGCTCGTACTACGATGACAGGCAGCCCCAGCCCTACGGAGACTACCAGGACTCTATATACGAGGAGAAAAAGAGGCTCGAGCGCATCGAGAAGAAGAAGCGTCGGGATGCCATCTGCTGTGAGGTGGTGGCCCTCGTCATCGGCTTCATTGGACTCATAGGGGTGGCGGCTGTGACGGGCCTGCCGATGTGGAAGGTGACAGCCTTCATCGAGGAAAACATCATCGTCATGGAGACCCGCTGGGAGGGATTGTGGATGAACTGCTACAGACAGGCCAACATCAGGATGCAGTGTAAGGTGTATGACTCCCTGCTGTTCCTGCCTCCAGACCTCCAGGCTGCCAGGGGCCTGATGTGCAGCGCCGTGGCTCTGACCACCTTCGCCCTCATCGTCTCAGCGGTGGGGATGAAGTGCACCAAAGTGGTGGACCATCGGGCTCGCACCAAGCACATCGTTCTGGTGGCTGGAGGTTGTCTGTTCCTCATGGCCTGTGTCACCACCCTCATCCCGGTGTCCTGGACCGGCCACGTCATCATCAGAGACTTCTACAACCCTCTGCTGATCGACGCCCAGCGCAGGGAGCTCGGTGAGGCCCTGTACATCGGCTGGGTGACCGGAGCTTTGCTTTTCTCTGCCGGCGTGATCCTGCTGTGTCGTCACGCTCCCCGCACCCAGGACCCAGACGAGAGGATCGTATACAACCCCGGGGAAAACCTGTACCAACCTGCATACAGCTACCAGCCATACTCCTATCAGCCGGGGTACACCTACCAGCCGCCCTACTCTGTACCACCTCCAGCATCAGTAGCATACACACCAACTCAATACTAGATCCTTCTGGACCTGCTGTTTTTAATTTTTCAAACTTTGCCAAGATTTGGCGCAATTCAATGAGGAGAATCAATGACTATTCAGACCAAAGTTGGTCACTGGAAATGTCCAGATGTTTGTTTTGGGATTAAGTATTGGAATTTATTCTGGACCTGATTGTGTTTTAATGATGAACTGTGCTGACTTATGCTTTGTTTGTGTTCATATTCTTAATTTAGACTCATTAATACAAGTGTTGTTGTCCACAGCGTCTGTTGACAGGCTCGTTGAGAGAACTCTTTGCACTGGAGGTCTTTTCAGATGAAATACCTCCAGATGATTTGTGTTCACTATTGTGTTTTTGTACATACTTTTTCAAGATGTGAGCCAACATGTAAGATCGGCTTCAGTTTCCAATAAAGGAACATGGTTGATAAAACAGAGAAATGTGTTTGTGGTTTTTCCATTGATTAAGAAATACGACACTGACTGGGAAGTAAAATGCTCTAAACTTTTTCTTTCATAATGAAACTGCGCCTGTTGACTCACTGGCGAGACACTGGAGTGTTGTTATGTTATCTCTATTGTTGTCAGTGGAAATGTGGCTGAACTGGTAAAACCAGGCTGTCCACACAGATCCACCCACAACACAAACCTACCGAGAGTTTTCATTTCAACCGAGCCACAGCTGCAACTGCACAGACTGACACAAGAGACCCAGACAGGAAATTCAATACGCTCTGTGACACATCAAGCATTACCCCCATCTTTTAAACACACACACACACAGCAAACAACAACGCACACATAGTTTTTAGATGTTCTTCTGGTTTTGATTTGTATCTCCAGCAGTGTTACAGTTTAATAATACAAAGCACTCCAAAGTCCAGCCCCAGAGCTGAATGATACATTATCTGTAGGTATATTTAATGTTACCAGTATATTTTTTGACTCACACATTTATGATAAATTGTTTCAAAAATGCCTCTTTTTAAAATTATTTCCTTGTAAAGTGAGATCCCACAATGTAAACTGATCTCCTGAATACACCCAGTGGCAGCTCCCAACAGCTCCTTGGGTTGGTGTACAAAAAAAAAAAAAAAAGGCCTGGGGGACTCGGTTTCCCGGCAACAGGTCACAATTCCCACTCCCTCCCATTGTCCACAGGGAGGAGGCTGTGCAGCTGAACATCAACCCGCTCCTCCTCCATCTGGATGCAAAGTAACTCTGTAGAGGAAATCTGCAGCTTCCTACTGTCCGCACATTTTTGTACTTATGAGCCTGGACTCGTAGGAGGAGGAGGACAGGATGGCCAACTCAGCACTGGAGATAGTGGCTCTGCTGGTGACCCTGGTCGGGCTGATTGGGGCAGCGGCGAGCACCGGGATGCCAATGTGGCGAGTCACAGCCTTCATTGGGGAGAACATCATCGTCTTTGAAACGCGCTACGAGGGTCTGTGGATGAACTGCTTCCGCCAAGCCGACATCAGGATGCAGTGTAAGGTGTACGACTCCCTCCTGGCCCTGTCCCCCGACCTGCAGGCGGCCAGAGGACTAATGTGCTCCGCTCTGGCCCTGGGTGGCCTCGGCCTGCTCATCAGTTTGGTAGGACTGCAGTGCACATCGTGCATTGAAAACAATGATCGAGCTAAGCGGCTGGTCCTCATCATGGCGGGGAGCATGATTGTGATGGCGTGCATCTGCGTCATCATCCCCGTGTCCTGGACGGGTCACGTCATTATCAGGGACTTCTACAACCCCTTGTTGATCGACGCCCAGCGCAGGGAGCTCGGAGAGGCTCTGTACATCGGCTGGGTGGCCTCTGCTTTCCTGTTCGCCGGGGGATGCATGTTTATCTGCTGTAACCTACAGTCTGAAGACAAAGGGTCAGAGAGGTACGTGTACGCCAGGAACTCAGACTACACGGCCTATACTCCCCAGCCTCTGCAGCCTCTCCAGCCTCTGCAGCCTCAACAGCTGGTGCTACTTCCCCAACCTCAACCTCAGCCCGTCCTGTCCAGACATCCATCAAACAACTTCAGCTACCAGTCGAGATACCCCTCGGTACGCAGCGGGGTGGCTTATCTTTAAAACAATTATAATCAGCTATGGTCCCAGTATGCAACATTTGTTTCTTTTAACATTGCAGCACATTTCAGGTAAAGAAAATTCAACCAACACACTTATTGTAAATGATTCAGCTTTAAACAGCTACACTTTTTATATACATTATTATTTCCTGATATCGTCTTACAGAGCACTACGTTTGAGCTATTTACAAAATGCTGTGAAACAACAACATGATTTCATTGATGTATGTTCATTTATGTGTTTGTCTAAAATTTTATACTGATTTATTTTTAGTGTGTAACTGTTTTGTATGCTGTATACAGCAGTATATTCAACCTAATTGGAGTAATGTGTGTTTATCATTATAATGCGACGTGTTGCTGACACACACAACAGATTTGTGTAGTTGTAAAGACAGTCCCTGGTTCACAAAGTTCAACATTCATCTCTGAGCTGTGTCCTCAAACATGTTTTAAGAGTCAGTGAGCTGTGTCAGATTACAGGCTCCCACCCCTCATACTTTCCTTTTCAGTTTTTACAAGTTCTAACCAGTTTTATCCAGTATTACACACATGAGACAAAGGCTCACTCAGTACACAATAGACAAACAGAAAAGCAACTTGGTGGATTTTCATGATGAATACTCAGAATGACTTAAAACAAGAAATGTTACATTGATGACTTGCTGAGAATTACAGACATTTATGTTTAAAATATTTGGTTTCTAATTAATCACTTTATGTTGAGTGTGACGTCCTGAAACATTTGGTGTAACTACGAACAAGTCTGAATAAACATGAAATGCTGGTTTAAAGCTGCTTGTTAAAGGTGTGGATCCAGAAGCCACTCATCCAGAAACATGAATGTTTACAACAAAACCAGAGGAACGACCTGACGTCCGGGTCATGTGACCCAAATTTGCAACTCGCTTTGAATGAAAACACAGAGAGCTGTAGACTTAAGTTGAAAATGTACTTAAGCTTACAATTGGAGGCTGTAAAATCACAGTCATTTTATTGCTGTTTCATGCTGGAAATATTTAGTGATGTCATGGTCATGTTGTTTTTACTGCTCCTTACAGTTACACCTGTGTTTACACTACACCTGTTCATCCACAGCAGTACACAACACAGGATATATGTTGACTTATTAATAGGAATCTGAATTTAGTTACAAATTAAAAGATACACATCTAGTACTCAACAATCAGTAACTATATTCAGACTGTGTGATGTAAGCTTCCCGTCATTTCATTACCTTAAAGACCACCTCTGCTCCCCGGTGGACAACACAAGGACTGCAGGAGCTGGACTGAGCTGCACTGTGTATTCATGTTTGAATTTGTACCACATATGAATATAGAATAAAAACATGGAGAGTGGTTAAAAACATCCTGAAGTTGTGAGAAGTTGTTTTTTTCCTCCTGGTAATGCTTGTTGTATGTGTTTGATGTGGGAGGAACCGAGAGCACTGTTATACCACTATCCCCTGACAAACCATCAACACAAAATAAGCAGACATCCTCTTTACCCTCATCCCTCTGAGCCAATCAGGAGGCTGCAAAGCATCTTTCCCATAACAATCAGCAAACAAACTGCATCAGATGAGATCATCACTCCCTTGGACTGCTCTCTGACTCGAACTCAAGTTTTCTCTCTGGCAGATTTTGTATGAACGAACCAGGATCTCATTTTGGATTTTCTCATTTTGGACCCTGGACTGTTGAAAACTGGAATATGGTTCAAGGTGTTTCAGAGTTAGCTGCCATGTGCATCGGCCTGGTCGGGCTGATTGGCGCGGCGGCTTCAACAGGGATGCCCATGTGGAAGGTGACCGCTTTCATTGGGGAGAACATCATCGTGATGGAGACCCGCTGGGAGGGACTGTGGATGAACTGCTACCGACAGGCCAACATCAGGATGCAGTGTAAGGTGTACGACTCCCTGCTGTTCCTGCCTCCAGAGCTGCAGGCCTCCAGGGGGCTGATGTGCTGCTCCCTGGCCTTGTCGGGGCTCGGGCTCTTCGTGGCTCTGGCAGGGATGCGATGCACTTCCTGTTTTCGGGAGAATGACCGAGCTAAGACAATTATCCTGATAGTGGCTGGTGCTATGCAGTTCATGGCTTGCATCTGTGTCTTTATCCCAGTGTCGTGGACGGGTCACGTCATCATCAGGGATTTTTACAATCCGTTGCTGATTGACGCCCAGAGGAGGGAGCTGGGAGAGGCCCTCTACATCGGGTGGGTGGCCGGCGCCTTCCTTTTCGCCTCGGCCATGTTGTTTCTCTGCCGCCGTATGCCCTCGGACAAAGGCTCATTTGATGTGTACCACCCGGCAAACTTACTCAGCTACAAACCAGCAGCAGCCAAACCAACTCTGACAGGGTATCATCCAATCTCAACACTTTCCAGCCTCCATTCAACTGCGTACCACAACTCTCTGCAGAACAATGCCTCTGCTGGACAACAACTTCTGCAAAATGTCCCTCAGGTAATGACGAATGATGGAGCACTAATCAACGCTCCTTTCATTTATAACCCGGCTCCTCCTAAAGATGCAGCACTGCTCCACCAAGGCAGCACGGCTCATCGGTCCTCCATGCAGAGCTCAAACTACGTTGGAAGTATGTATACTCCAGGAAACTCCCTGTACATAAGCCCCAACGCCACACGCTATTCACTGACTTATACTGGCAACCCCACTGCATCCTACCAGTCCAGCTTTCACCCAGCTCCACACACTCCTGTGTTTATCAGCTATAAAGCATCAAGGGTTGAACCAGGCTCTCACAGTGGGAGCAGGGCTGGTGTATATATATAAAAATCATCAGTGAGTTTTTGGAGCTTTTTTACTCTGTCATTATAATCTCAGTGTAAAGAAACATTTTATTTCTGTTTATATCGACATTATCCAGACAAACTGTGTGTTCAACTTTGTTTCTGCTTTAATACTTCACCGTTTGCACTGGGTAAAAATTATACTGGTACTGTGACTGGGTTGAACATAACTGCTGTAGTTAGTGTAAATAAAGTGTAAATACAGGCTAACCATGGTACAGGCTGACTTTTCAAAATAAAGATGCATTGGAAATAATCATAGTGGAACATTATAGCCTCATACCTTTCATCTTTGTAACATCTGTTCAATATATTTTAATATTTTTTATGATTTTTATTTGATGTGTTTCAGTGCTTTTTGTTTTTAATGTTTTTTGCTCCTGAGATGTTTATTTCCATCACTGAAGCATAAAATCAAATTTCTCTTTCATTTGTATACTTTGTATTTGCAATGATCATTAAAGTAAAATTCTGAGTTACAAAATACCTTATCATTGGTAGAACTTTGAGTTTGGATGGAACTTTTATGTTTTCCAGACATGCAACAGTTTTCCAAAGAAAAGTTGATTCAAATGAGTGTCATGAAACTTTATTACTTTATACAACTGTAGCAACAATACCGTAGTAATATTTATTTAAGTTTGGATATTATAACTATTTGAAAACGACGAGTGTTTTGTGGTCATTCTCACACTGTCAGAGAGACGTTAACACTTTTCACCACTAGATGACACCAGAGAACCTGCTGGTGTGGAAACTGTTTCAGGAGCTGGTGGCCCCGGGAGTCCCTGAGGGACCCTCCAGTCAGGGGCCGGTCTATAGGTTCTACTCTTAAGCTCTGTAGGGGGGTCCTGTGATGTCACTGATGATGTCAGAGGTCATACCTGGACGTGCAGCAGGGTAGTGTGACATCACAATTAGTTAGAAACAAGATGATGGAGTGATAAGTGACAGTATCTTTATTCCTCCTACTGGGTTTGGTTTGAAAGGAAAAACTGCACAGAAACCTCTGGTGACAGGAAAATGTGAGTTAAATATTCCTGTTGCTGTTTTGTGAGTGGAGAAATGATCCTGAACTACCTTCTGTAATTTTTTATCAAACCTTTTTTAACCAGATGAGCTCATTGACATAAAGAATCTCTGTTTCCAAAGTGACCTGGACAAGAGGCAACAATTTACACAAACAAAAAGTTACAATACCGACAGTTCTCTAAATTAGATAATTTCTGGGAATCTAAAAATAGTGAGATTACACTAATCTCCAGAAACCTGTCAGACGCTCCTGAGGCTTCACCAGTGCACCAGTGGTGTAACTGGACGACCAGGAGAACTTTTAACTTCAATCCCAGCTCCGCTCTGCTTCAAGGAATAAAGCAAAGTGGGCTAAGGTAACGCCAACACATTTTATTTAAGTACAAGACTGTGTCAGATAAACAGTTTGAGGTAGTTAATCTTCAAGGGAGCGTCACAGACCAGTTTGAAGATTAGATTTGCGTTTCCATCAGGACTGGAGCAAAGATTTAATCATTCCTCGGTGTACCAAAGCAAAGACGTTGTCGAGGTCGAATGTTGCCAGATTTGAAGTTAATCTTCAGGACGTATCCATGTTTGCGGATCAGCGGCTTGGCTGTGCCCTCAATTGAGCGGCTGTATGGGGAGGGGGGTGCTCGGCTGTGTCCAGTCAGCCACACACACAGCAACACATACTGGAAATGAGGCAAGCGTGATTTCAGAATAAAAGCATTCATATAAGTTTTTAATTTGGGCAGCGGTGGATACAGAAGGATTCATTTAGACATTTAAATAGAAACATGAAGCATCATTATAAATTAACCTGAACTGAAAATTAAAGTGACCAAACCTTTGGGGATTGGAAAAATGTAAACATGATGTAAACAACACACTTTTTAAATATGGAAATTAGCTCGATGTTTGAGCATATGCATTGGGACAAGGAGGATTTAAGGTCAGACTGTTACAATAAATAAAAAAAATTAACATTAGTTGTTGTAAAAATGTGTATAAATAGAAAAATACACAAACAATTACAGTGTGATTGTCCACACAAATACTGTATCAGATGTGTGTAACTGATTTAAAGTATAAAAGTCCTGTCTAAATTATATGACACAGTCCTCACTGAACCAACTGTTGATTTTTTTGCTCTTGTTGCCATTTAATTGCCAAGTTCTTTTATTTTGAAAGCTGCAACCAGAAGCAGTTTTGTATTGTTGCCCCCTTCACAGCAGGAGGACAGTGCACGGTCCTCCTCCTCAGTTGCAGCCTACAATTCAAGTGTGCACCGGGAAAAAAAAAACCTGATAAGAAGGATGTCTGGACAGTGAATATGGGAAGAAAAACCTTTTTGCTGCATCAAGGATCTTAGAATGGGAAAACTGGAGGTTTTTTGATCACTGACAACTGCAAGTGGAGTGTGTGTTTTTGTGGTTTTTTTTGTTTTTCTCATCACAATGTGTGAGGGATGGATGTGGGTCGGATGCCAGTTTATTTTCATTTCGGATACGAGGACTGGCAAGTTATCAGCATGAATTACTAAAGGGCAGAGAAATTGATATCAATGTTAAATTCGACTCTGGAGGAATGACCATGGTGAAAAGAAGGCGACTGTTATTTTCACTGCTGTACTTTATGGCCGACTTCTGGCTCAGTTCACAGCAAGTCCTGAGAATTGGTAAGTGGTGGAAGTGTCTGATTTTCTCTTGTTTATCCAAATAAATGTGAATTCACAGGCTGCCAGCGGATACTCATCAGTTGTTCTGATATTTGCTCCCATGCTCATGCAGTCCAGGTTGCATCTTATTTTCCATTAATAATAATCTGCATTTAGATTTTAAAACACCCCCTCGCTACTTTTCATCTCTCACGGAGCAAGTGGAGCATGTTGTTGTTTTGCTTCTTTCTAATGCTCACTTACTATTAAATTTAATTAAAGACAACCACGGCATCAAAGTAGATAATACATATGGATGACACGGAGCAACATCCATTCAAAATCATTATAAAGCTCGGCTGCAGTGCACAGAAAAACCTCTTTATACAACCCCCACAACTTGCTATTAAATTACTTTAATGTTGGTATAGAGTCAGTGGTGGTCTGTACACAACACACAGTGTGTTAGATGTGTGTGATGCTGTATCAGATAATTGATGTGCTGTAACATCCCGACAGTAAAAAACCTGTGTTATTATCCTATAGGACTTTTCCATTTGTTGCTGTGTGTGCAGTGTTTTTATAAGTTTCATTATTGGATTATTTCTTTTTTGTTGAGGGAGGAGCTGAGGACACAGCGGTGGTTTGCTCAAATGAAACAACTGTATTGGTTTTTTATCAAAATCATGTTAATCCACTTTGGTTGGCCGATGCTCGCCTCCCTCCCTCCCTCCCTCTCTCGGTTTCTTCCATGTTGACAGCGAACACCAGAAGGAGATGGGTGATTAAGTTTGCCTACTGCTCCATCTGAAAGCATGTACTATTGGCATAATGGTGTCTTTGGCACACAGCAATGTGAAATGGATACAATGCTAAAGAATAAAGAGTGGGCAGTCTCACAGGAACTTTGTTATATTTGGCTTTTTTCCTTCTTTTCACAGGAAAGTTTTTCAGCTTAATGCACAACGATGGCAGACGACATGTGAAGCTGCCTGTTGGGCCTTTGAGAGTTGACACGAACTCCTCTTTCAGCTTCGCTCTGCTCGTGTAATTTAACAAACAGAGCTCTTTCCCCGACGATCCCCCGTTTGATCTCTGATGTAACGCTGTAACAATGAGCTGGTGTTTGCCAGCAAATTAATGATTTCTGGCTCTGCTATTGGTTATCCACTGTTCCTCTCGTGGGCTACGAGATTGCATCACAAAAAAATGACTTTTTAAATTCAGGCCTTGGGACTGTGCTCTGTTTGATGCCCGTGGCAGCTCTGAAATTTCTCGAATTTCTTTTACTTCTAAAGACTTTGACAATTTAATAAATGTGGCGTTGCATAACTTGAAAGGCTAATAGGCCGGTGCCACCTCCTGGTTTCAACAGTCCAGATCTGCGCTCTGTATTGTTAATCTCTCTCAATCATCTATCACCCTCTCAGGCCACCTAATCTTTGTCATTCTCCTCATGACCCGCACACATCATAATCTCTCCCATATGGTGTTTGGCTCAATTAACATTTCTCTGTGTTGGCAAGTGTTGGCATCAGATTGTGACTGGCTTCCACTTTTTTTTTTCCACTGGGGTCGGTAATAATGGTAAATCTTCTCCCCCAAGCCCTTAAACAACTAACACTAATCTTCTTTATGCAGAAAGTCTCTTCCCCAAATATGGTACTTAGGCAGCGACCAAATCTCTTCATTGGGGAGAGCACAGAAGCAACAGCTTGTGGCTTGGCTTCCTCTGTATTTTCCTGCTTGTTAAACTCCCTCCCTCCTCACTGCAGACTTGTGCCGCTGATATCTTGTTTGTTTCTTCGATTTTTCCAGATGTGTGAAGACAGAATGGGATTTTTACCCAGTCTGAATGTTTTGGTGGTGCAGCTCTCGGACAAACAGAGAAAGCTCAGTGCTCCACATCAAACGAACATAGTAGACTGGTTAGGACCTCCTCATTCATTCACAGTCTGGCACGGGCCCAGGTTGGAGTGGTGCTGGTGGTGTTGTTGGGGTGGGGGTGGGAGGTCTCGCTGGGTACTGGCCCAGGATGGGGAGCACAACACTACGTCATTGTGTTCCTCGGCTTTAAAAGACTCCCCTTCATGTGGTAATTGCACAGAGTCACAAAAATCACTCAAATCAATCAGATCAGTTTCTTAACCTTTTGCTGTCTGGGTTTGAACGGGTCCATGCAGCTGTCTGGACCTGAGTCCTGGTAGTTTTGCTGCTCTCTGCACCGAGCAGGAGAAGGAGTCTATAAAAAGATCAGCCTCAGGGTTTATCAGCATTCGCCTGCAGCACCAGCACAATCTTTTGTTTTTGTGACCTCCTAGCATGCATAAGCCCTCAGCATCGTCTGGCCTATTAAAGATGAGATGGAGGTTGAGTGATCTCCATAATTATATAGAATAGAAATATAGGGCAAGAGTTTGTATCTGTCTTTTCAGAGATATACAGCAACATTAAATCTTTGATACAAACAGTCCTGAAGTGTTCAAGTAACAAGAAGACAAGGAGGCAGGGACATGTCCTTCATGCAGAAGATGCACAGCTTCAGTCTGTACATATTTAGTTGTTTTATTTTATTATTTTCTATGAAATGCTCAAATTCTTGAATATTTGCGACACAGAGTAAAGTCACTAATCCACTAATTTCTGCTCTGATTTTTAGAGTTTAACCTACATCTTCAAACTTGCAATTACTGCCTGAAGTATAAATTGTCTCTAGTTTATTTCCTTGCTAACAGCTTTTTGAGGGAGTGCATTGAGTTTTCTGCACACAGCGGGAGAAGCTAATTCACTGTTTTATCTGCAAACAATGTCAAAACTGGATCCAATTGACAGGGTTGTAGAAATGTGATGATGCACTGGTTGTACTTTACTCAGAGTTCAGGCTGGTTTGTTCACAGGACAAAGTGGAAAAAGTCCTAGTTTTTTCACAATAACTGATCATTGCATGCATTCAAATTTGCATTAACTCAGTGTGAATCACCTTAAACCAAAATGTCTGCACACAAATGCTACAGATCACTGTTGCATCATTTATCAAGGAGAAAACTCAGCCTCGAGTGTTTCAGTTAAAGCACCGACGACACAAACGTTTGCAGTGAAAGTCAGAAATAAAACTCTGCATCAAGCTGCATTCAGATGTTTTAACTTGCAGACAATCTCTCAGCTGTTTGTGCAACTTTAAAAAAAAAAAAATCATTAATGTCTGCTCTGGACATCAGTGTTGGTTCAGTTTCATTAGACTACACTTGTTGGAGCCTGGGGCAGAGAAAAGCTTCATTATTTTTGGAGTGATATGAGCACGGTGTTGTACCAAGTCCTTTAATTGAAAATGCCACTTCAGTTTAATATATAAGCTAATTTGAAGCCAATTATCCAAAAACTAACTGAGTGCTGCTGCTGCTTCCCTCCAGATGTTTGGACGGCTGATGGCGGTCCGGGTACAGATGCAGTGCTCACAGACACACAGGTCGTTTCCCCATACAACCTCCTCAGGTGTGTTGGTAATTGTGGGTCAGCGCTGATCACTCCGACCACGCTGCAGACAAACAGCCAATCCCCCGCGTCGCTGTGTGGAAAACTCATTATGCTTTAAACTTTGAGATGGCATCTCAAGTGGAAATGAAAGAAGAGATAATGTCTTTTCTTTCACCGAGTCTTTGCAGCCGAGCTCCAGAGAGGAAATGAACAAGTTACAATACAACAGATATTATATTTGTCTTTTGCTGACGGTGAAGGTTATGTGGGTACAGCTCATTTCAAATATAAAAACCAAACAGATTTGTACACAGGGCTCGAACCGACACCTAAGTGGGCGTCGCTCCTGTTTAACAGCTGCTAATGAAGTGTTTTTATTCATGAGCAGATCTAAGAGACTTAATGTCAGACTATCAATGAGCTGAGATTTAGTTCTTGCTTGAAGGGACATAAGGTATAGAAACTTTTTCAATGCTGCATCTATAAGGAAACTTTTATCTCAGGTTAGCAGTGTAGATTATTACTTCCCTTTGGTTCATTTGTAGTACTGTATAAATACACAGATACTTACAGTACATCTGGATCCATTACCAGCTCTTGCAGTGGAACGCATGAATTTTATTATAATTAATTAGAGGTCAAGCACAAAAAATGTAAATCAGAAAATCTAAATAGCAGCAGCTATTTTTGCCTCTCGCCCAAATGGGACTTTTTTTTATTATTATTTATTTATTTTCCAGCCTTGTTAAATTCTGAGAAAAACTAAATCACTGATTGGAAATGCTACAAGGCTGCAACTTGGATTATTTTGTTGTTGAATCCTTAACAAAGCCGACGTGACATTTGCTGCAAGTCGCTGCACTTCACGCAAACCAACCTTTAACCTCAGCTGATTACAAATCATCTTCATTAATTCTCATTTTAGATTTAAAACACCACGATTTAAAAAAACCTCCAACAAAGCAGTGAGGTGGAAACACTTCCCTGCCCAGTCTGAGGGGCTGGTTCCTGTGTTTTTGCCTGAGAAGGTTATATACCAGTGCAGAGAATTAAGGACTTTAACAGGTCCCAGCAGCTGCTCACTGAGGCTTGGTAACCATAATTAGGATTGGCACTTTCAAGCATGCTTTTAGTGACCAGGGAGTCCAGACAAGGCTCTCTCAGTTTGGGGTTTGAGGCTATGCTACACCAAAGAAAAAGGTCATTCACAATCAAGGTCTCAAGGGGAGCTTTTTAAAGGGCTTTTCTCCGTCCAAAATCAATCACAATTTCACAGGCAATTCTTCAAAGACTGTTACAGAGGGCGATGACCTATTGCCATCTGTAGCCTCAGCGTTGAAGTGAGGTCAACCGCACCATCCAAATGTCATATTTATGATTTGTGTTCATGGTTAAAATAATCATTGGTTATTAATTGAATAAGAAGTTGTTGTGAGAGAAATGAAACTTCCTCTGACACTTACACTCAGCTCTGGTTGTGTGTCTGTTTGCACTGGTGAATGACAACGCAGCGAGAACAAACACTTAACCCTGAATGTATCATTTCAGAAATCCTGTGGCTTGAAGCCCCAGATGTTTAAAATGATTTACATTTGAAAGGCTTGTGGACGAGCCGGGGCGTTTCCAGCAGGGATAAGGACACTGGATCTCACACGAGTCCGCCTGCCCTATATGCAGGTAGTGACAATCCAGTGACAATCCAGCATTTTTCTGGCCTTAATCCTAATGTTTTTCATGCTGTGCTTTATGTAACTGGGATGTAAAGCATCGTATGTGGCGCTCGTGCCTGCTCGGACTGACATGTGTCCACACTGCCAGCTGTGGCATGCTAGACCCGCCGTCTTTCTGGAGCAGCACGATGGATTAAGAATTGGATGGTTTTCAGTTTGATCTTCTCAACTCTGAAACAACCCCC